>PVJS01008571.1:0-52733 GCA_004027185.1 Glis glis
CTCCCTCCCTCCCTTACTCTTCTTTCTTTCTTTCTTTCTTTCTTTCTTTCTTTCTTTCTTTCTTTTCTTTTCTTTTCTTTTCTTATCTTTCTTTCTTTTTCTTCTTTCTTTTTTTGGTACTGGGGGCTGAACCCAGGGAGTTCTACCTCCGAGCTACACCCCTAGACCTTTAAAAAAATTTTTTTTTTCTGAAACAGGGCCTTGCTAAGTTGCTCAGGGTCTCTCTAAGTTGTCAAGGTTGGCCTCCTGTCTCAGCTCCCAGGTACTGGGATTACAGGCATATACCACTGTTCCCAGCTCCAGGAAATTTTTAAAAATTAGGAACATCTCCTAAATTAAGTAGTCTCCTAAGCCACACAATACTTAAGTTGTGTTGCAGAAGGAAGGACACTTTCTTAGTTTGGGTTTATCCAACATCAGACCCTGAGACAGTGATGTAACTACTCATATTTCATTTAGGAGGTGATCCCAGGAAACACAAGAGAAGGTATGGGGAGATTGAGAGGGAGGAAGGAGAAATGTCAATAAAGAGCATGACTGAATGGGTTACAGAATTCAGTTCCTCTGGGGATCTTTTGGGAAACTATGTAGGCTGTAGTTCAGTATCATCTCTCCCATAGAAGAGGAAACTGGGTTATTTACCCATCCACTCTTGTCTCTTATAAACTTATGGTTATCTGGCATTTCAGCAAACCTTACACATAAAGCAATCTCTTTGGCACTGCCTGAAAACTTCAGGCAGAGAAGCAGAAAGAACCTGCACTTGAGGTGTTGGTTCCAGGAGCCATCTCCACTGAGGCTCCACGTCATCTCAGAATGGGCTGGGAGGTCATGGGACATGTCATCGATATCTCTACAGTCTGTCTTTTGCATCATTCAGATTCACTCATGCCTCACTTTAAGTTCACACTCTTATTGACTCTTCAAGATATTAGCCATCACCATCTCTAATAAAGACTTATAACTGGAGGCTTCATGACAGAAGCCACAGTCCTGGCTGCTGCAGCTCATCCTGAGGCATAATTGATGCTTATTATCTTCTTCCTCTTCTGCTCCTTTCAGATTTCTCTCACTCTTGGCCAGCACTTCTACAGATCTAATGCAACAGCAGTAGGCAGCCTGAGAGTCTGTTCCCTCCCTCCCTCCCTTCCTCTCCTTTATTTTACTTCTGCTCTCTGCATCTATTCAGGCACAATCCTGATGTCATGAGTGGTGATTTTTGACAATACCGACTTCTTGGTGGGCAGTTTCAGTTGCATGCTCACTTTATGTACTATGGTTATCTAGTCTCCCTAGAGCTCAGGAGCAGACCATGTAGTTATTTTCAAAAGGCAAATAGTCAGTGTCACAGAATGTATGGCCTTTGCTCTACAAGCTGGGAATCTGTGCTGCTGAGACTCTACTCGGGCTTGACAGATTCTACTCAGTGTCCATATCTACCTCAGATATCTCTAGCACCACTAGCCTGCTAGGTCAAATGGCCTGAAATGTTGTGAAGCTTTCACTGCAAGTTCTCCTTTGCTATAGGATCTATTCAAAACTGATAGTCTTCTAAGTCACCCAATAAATAACTTGGAATATTGTTCCCAGGTATACAATATGTTGATTCTCCAATCCAAAGCAATCTTTCCAGTGCTGTGTCTAATTGTAGGAGCTATTAACTTGACCTCCTATAGAAAGTACATCTAGGCATGCCCAAGACAATTTGACCACTTGAACTTCATCAAAGCAGTAGGCCCCTGGATATTTATAGAGTTTTTATCTGTAGCCCTTCAGCATGCTTGTGTCTTACAATGATATGCAGAGTGCTTGCCCAATTAGCATGCCAGCAGTATGTGTACAAGCATGACTTTCTGTGGAAGGTTAAAATGATCCAGGTCTTTTGGATTATGTCATGAACAAGACAAAGAGAGTTGACACAATTCTGGAGCAAGATAGTAAATATCTGTGCCAAATGAATAAAAACTGCTTTTTAATTCTCTCTGATAGGTATTAAAAAGAATAAATTCCTCAGTTCAATAAGTGCATACCCAGGTCAGAGTTTGGAAGATATGTTCTAGTCAGGATGTCAAACTGGGCACAGGAGCCATGACTAAGGCCAAGATCTACCAGTTTATAATGTTCTACCATCATCTGCCATAATTTTTCTGCATTTCAATTACTGGATCAGTGAACTGAACTTTAAGTCAGTGAGGGTGACTCTGATTTCTGTAATTCTACCCCCCAAAATTAGATTTTTTTAAAAGAAATTCTATTTTTGGTACTGAGGACTGAACCCAGGGGCATTCTATACACCCCGTCTTTTATTATTTTTGTTTTGAAGCAGAGTCTCACTAAGTTGCTGAGGCTCTAAGTTGCTGAGGCTGGCCTCAAACCTGCAATCCTCCTGTCTCAGCTGCCCAAGTACTGGGATTTACAGGCGTGCACCACCACACATGGCTTAGATTTTTTAAATTTACTACTTTAGGGACTAGTTTCTTGGCTCCATTTGGATTTGCTATCATAATGGCTCTTAATCTATAGATTAAGGAACCAATATGAGTGTTCTGCCAGATTCACTAATGGCCTAGGGGATGACTACAGGGAGGTCATGGTATAACTGATTTCCGGTACCTGCCCCAATTTTCTGAATCATATAATTGGGACAAGCCTTTGGGAAGAAGGGAAAAGAAATTTATTGATGCTAACAAACCAGAGAAAGTCAGTGAACTTAAGAGCTCAAAATCAAACCCTGGACTCTCCCTGAACAAAGGAATCAAGTCCCTTTTAAAAGTTAGCCCTTCATGTGGGCTTGTCAGAAGAGACACATTTCATGTCTAAGTCTAAGTCGACCTTGAGTTGGTTCTTTCTCAGACTCACAGGTGCCAGGAGTCTGGTCTTCACTCCTTTGGTTAGTAAACTGGTAAGAGCCTGTTACTCATTAACAAGGGGAGACGGAGAGGGGCAGAAGGAAAAGAGGGGAGGAAAAATGTCAGCTTTGAAACAAGCCATCTGTTAGCTGCCAGGGTCAGAAGCAAGCCGCTGTTATAATGGGGGCCACTGGGAGGTGGACCTTGGTCTCCATACACCCCTACTCTCACAGGAGTTCATCACGACCTTTTGTCTCCTGGTAGCAGTGTTAGTTCAGACTCTATATCAAGGAACTCTCAAAATATATGGATATTCCCATTTTCCAGTGTTTAATTACTATATGTCCAAATTTCTCTTTGGGGAGAGGACTGGGAGAAGAAACTTTTGGCACATACTTGCTGTGGCATTCCAACGTTTTTCTTTAGAGGAACCTTATCTTCAAGTGATGGGCTCAAGAGCTAGCTCAGATTTAGATACTGGAAGGGATAATGACTTAGCCTTGCAGAGCCCTTTCCTCAAGATTATTTGGTCTTTGTTACTGCTGTATAAGTCAATGGTGCCCTTATTAGTGGCTGCCTATCTGTCTTATCTCAAGGAACCCCAGGGTTCTCCAGCTATTGTCACAAACCCCTGTGGTCAAGACCTCCTGGTTGCCATTCTGGCCTTGTTGCTTCATTTTCCCTGACAGTGAAATCCTGCCACTGGAATCTTGTTATCCCCATTAACACTAGAGGTCCTGCTCCATGAAATATCTCCTACCATCACTCTGACCTACTGAACACCATGCAGCTTCAGTGACATCGGTAGGTATCCCCCTCACAAGTGCACTCCTTATTGTCTTAGTGAAAGGAGTCTCATTTCAGCCCTCCCATAGAACCTGCTGGATTTCTGATTTTGTTCTGTCTTGCCTGATTTTCTGAATCTTTGATCCTTTGCTTATTATTCTGCCAAGATGGTTCTATATCACAATCTTGGTTACAGTAGGCTATCATCATGTCCAATCTCTAAGGAAATCATAATTTCCATGGAGAGACCACTAGATCAGTAATATCTTACCCCCAATACCCCAATTCTTCAAACCCACCATTTACCAATTTCTTGCTGTTACATATTGTGCTACAGCTTTCTCAAGAATAAGCTATTACTTCCTAGATAGGACATTTCTGCTCAGGCTATGCTAAAACTCGACCCTAGTTATTGGTCTATAGTAATCCATGCATTCTTATCTTATCTGAAATGAAAATTGGTTTTGGGTGCAGAAAAGATTCTTAGTGCAATGGATTGTGGCCCTACAAAGGACTACAAAACACAAACATACACATTATATCTGTGGTATTAAATTTTAATGGGGGAGCTAGTAAAGGGGAAAATATCTAAGGTTTCTAAGCTAAAGGATAATAAAAGAAATGGAAAAACACTGGTTTAGACACCAGAGCAGGGTTTCTTAACCTCAGCACTATGGACACTTTGGGCTAGATAATATGTGTTGTAAAGGATGTTCTGTGCATCATATGCTGTTTAGCAGCATCCTTGCCTCTCCACACTAGATACCAGTAGCACTTTCCTCTTTGCCCTGTTGTAACAACAACAACAACAACAACAACAACAATGGCTCCAGTCATTGCAGTGGTCCTCAAACTCTAGCATCCATTAGAACTAACTGAAAGCCGGTTTATAAAACAAATTCTTAAGTTCTACCTCCAAATGGGATCTGAGAATTAACTTTTCTGAACACTCTAAATAAAGTAAGGGTATTTGTAGCATCTGTCCTTTGAGATTGTTTTTCAGATTAAATGAAATAAGGCCGAGGACAGCAAGTACAGAAGTCATGAAGATGGAACATGGTTTGTTCAGTCAGGGAACAGCAGGGAGATCAGTGACTGAGAAAAATTAAAAAAGGTGGAGAGGAGAAGTATATGAGTTAAAAGCAGCAATGAAGTGCCCAGTTTTGCAGAGAATATTGTCTACAGTAAATTTTTACCCTGAGACTGATGGAGAGCCACCAGAGTGATTTGAGTTGAAGAATGACACAATCTGACTGTTGGAAAGTTTTCTCTCCCTGTTTGCTTTGTGCAGTGCAGACTGAATAGAAACACAAGAAGTGAGATGACTAGCTAAGAGGTTTTTGCAATTCAGGAAAAGACATTCTGGGTTTGATTAATGTGTAATTGGGAGAAGTAGTCAGGTTACTTGGAATATATCCAAGTAAAAATTGGCAAGCTATGGTGATGATTGAGTGAAAAAGATGTTCCCAAGGATTGTGATCTGAACTAGAACATAGAGTTAACATTTATTGAATCAGAGAATAGTGTAGAAGGGGGAGGTTTGGAAGAAAATATCAAGAGCTTTAGTTTTGGACACATTAAGTTTTTGGTATCTCAAATAGAGATGTTGAGTAGGTGACTGAATATATAAATCTGAAGTTCAGGAGAATATGTGGGCTGGAACTATAAATGCCCAGTCATATTCCCCATAGATGATGTTTAAAATTCTGATACTGGAAAAAATTGCCTAAGAATGAGAGCAGGTGAGATCTGAGGGCTGAATCCCATTACAACACAACTTTGAGTGTAATTGGCAACTAACATTGTTATTAATAAAATGGATTATCATGAATCGTTTAGCAAAATCTTATGTTTGAAAAATGGCCCAGTTAAATGTCTCTTAGTAGGATAATTTGGGGAAAATCTTTAAGAAGTTATTACTCTTGATCTTTTGAATTCACAGGACTGGCAGGATAGGTTTATTGAAAAAACAAGTTTGTATATATCTCTCTCCATGGACTATAATAACTACCTCCTGAAGCCAATTATAGGAATTAGAGATAGTCTAAATGTGTTATTATTATATTTGAAGAGGAGTATTGAAATTTGTTTTATGCTGAACAAAGAACTTGTTTGATGTATATTTCATGAGCCCCGGTTGAGAGAGAACATTTCATATTGGAATATATGAAAGCTTCTAATCAAACATTTATGTCAGCAAGAGTTTTCTTTTGTGGAAGAAACTTAATGTGATAAAAAAGTAAAAAGGCATAATGATGCCCTGAAGACACTAATCCATTCTGGGCAAGCTGGGGGGCAGGGAGCAGCCCCAGGAATGGACAGGCCTGAACAAGTACACCGAAGTCACAAGCCTGAGTCAGGCGTGGCTATCGGCCCTGCCTTCTTCAGGAAGCCTCTTAGCTTTCTATTCTCTTAGACAACTTGGAGCCCATTCTGTTATACCTGTTTGGAAACACAGCAGTTATGAGGGGTTACCTTTCAGCTTCCTTGGTCACTTTTATATCTGAATTGGAGAAAACCATGACATTTCATTTCAATGAATATAGCATCTAGGGTGAGTAATTTCTGAAAAGGAGATAAAGTGCTTTAGAATGTGTCCATTTCAATTGGTATTAATATATTTGTTGTCAGCCTCTATCATTTTCAGCTATTCCGAGCTGAGACCCTGACACCTTTTGGCTATAGACTCATTTTCTTTATGGGACCTGAATTAATGTTCACAGGAACTGTGCACACCTTAGTAGCCTTCATCATAGCTTTCTTTTCTCTACCCTCCTCCATCTTCTACGTGGTATTTTGATATTGGAATAAAGTTGGCATTCTAATAATGATTACTGGGATTTTGATTTCAACTTCTTTCCCGCTGTGCCATGTTATTCCTCCCACCTTGGCCCTGCCATGCTATCCCCCCCCCCACCTTGCTTTGTTCTTTTTCGCCCACAGACTTGGGATCTGGTTCAAACACAAAGCACTCTGTGTGTCTGAGTAGCTCAGCAGACCACACATCCTCATCTGTTATCATCTTTCTACTTTTTGTTCAGGCTCCAGGTCTGAATATTGACCCAGGTCCCTCCTCATTCAGTCTCTGTATGGTGTCTCCTCCTCACTATGGGTGGAATTCTGACTTTAAATATGATTATCATTCAACTGAATGGATCAGGTTTATTGAGACTGGGTCATTTTCCTGAGGATGTTAGTTATTATTTATAGATCTCATGTAAATTGCCTATTTCTTTCTCAACAACTAAGTGTACAGCTATCTTCTAGTTGCTCTATCTGCTTTTCTGATTGGTTACCATGGAGCTAACTAGTACCGTTGTGAAAATTGGCTACCAAGACACTATTCCTTGACCACATGGACATCATCTCTGTGACATTTTTGATGGGAATATGTCCCCTGGACTTCTTTCTTCTTCAGTCTTGCCCTCTTTTTCTCTCTCGAGCTCCCTTCTGTTTCTATGTTTCTGAAGGCTTCTTAAGTCTGAGATCACTCAGAGGCTATTGTTGGCTATTTTACATCATGTGTATGGTTTAACAGCATCTTATATACAGCAGGCACTCAATAATGCTTACTGTAGATGAGACATATTTCAATTCTATCTTTAATGGGATAATTTGTTCAAATTCTTGGTGTATCTATTCTTTGAGATACTGGAACATCATAGAAATTGGTTCCAATTGAAGATGTCTTATCTAAGAGTAGAGAATAGGTCTGGGGAGATGGGGGAGATTTCCCTCAGTTTTCAACACACACATGCTTATAAAGTACTTATCATACTCCAGGCAATGTCCTCTGTGCTGAAGATTCACTAATGGTAAGTTGTAATCTCATGGAGATCATCAGCAAAATCGATATTAGCACAGCACTTGGCATGTTGTAGGATTTCAATAATCTGCTGAAAAAGTGGATAATAAGTTGAGTTAATAAAGTATAAAACATTAATGTTAATGTTTATTTATTACAAAAATATGCTTTTAATTAACACCAAAGGCTCTGAGGATCAGAGAACATATGCATAGTATTCTCAGAGCTTTTCTTCACTTTCAGGAATAACAAGGGTCACTGAACTTTTGAAGAACATAATTTTTGGGAGTGGGGAATATAGTATAAGAAATTATATTCCTTCTTAAAATATTACATGCAAGCCGGGCGTGGTGGCGCACGATTGTAATCCCAGTACTTTGGGAGGCAGAGACCAGAGGATCCAGGTTTGCGGTCAGCCTCAGCTCTCTCTCTCTCTCCCTGTCTCTCTCTCTACTTAGTGAGGCCCTCCGCAACCTCATGAGACCCGGTTTCAAAATAAAGTATAAAAAATAGGGCTGGGGGTGTAGCGCGGAGGTAGAACGCCCCTGGGTTCAATCCCCGGTACCGAAAAAAAAATTACATGCAATGGTCAAATGGGGTTTTATAAATTCAGTTATTCAGACAGGCTGTCATTAGAGAAGCTTCAATTTGCTTTTTAAAGTGAGCAGATCAGAGCCAGTAATAGAACTGGGGTTATATAAAATTAAATTTATCAGTAGAAGCTAGTTTTTAAATTAAGATAAAGAAAAAATGAGATAAAATTTCTTTCTTCTCATTGGAAGAAAGTGTAAGGAAATGTGTGTTGATCAGTGTGGGGGGGATTTTAATAGCCCATGTCACTCAACACCAACCAGCACATTCAACACTACACCACTCTGACTCCCTTGCCCCACTCTCTCCATTTTCTGACCCAATCTGCCTCTCCCCATGGCTTCCCAAACTCTTCCACTGTACCTCTGTTATTATCCACATCCTGCTTTTTAAAAATATACCTTTATGGAGCCAGGCGTGGTTGGTGCATGCCTATAATCCCAGTACTTAGGAGACTGAGACGGGAAGATCCCAGGTTTGTGGCCAGGCTCAGCTACTTACTGAGGCCCTCCACAACTTAGTGAGACCCTGTTTCAAACTAAAGAATAAAAAATAGGGCTGCGGGTGTAGCTTGGAGGTAGAATGCTCCTGGGTTCAATCCCCAGTACCACACACACACACAATATATATATATATATATATATATATATATATACCTTCATTGGTACATTATAATTATACATTGTGAATTCTTTTTTAAAGTATCCATCCACAAATTGCTTTTATTTCTCATTAAATGAGCACAGAGTTATTACCATATTAATAAGAGATATGTTTATTATTACATATCCATCAGTGCAGCTTTCAACCCCACTTGAAACATGCATCTCATCCTAGAGATGGTCTGTTTTCCAGTGCTTCTTATTGATATACATTACTGCAAAGCCACTGAAATTACCGAGGAGGTATTTGGTTAAAAAACATATAGTGAATTCAATATGATACAAACATATCCTCACACCTCACTTGGTGTGATTTCCTCTGGATCTCACTCCACTCTCTCCTCCTCCTTGTACATTTTGGTGAGATTGGTAGTGATGCTTTCATGTATGGACAAAGCATTATTTGAACTGTTTGTTTCCTTTTTTTTTTTTTTTTTGCGGTACCGGGGATTGAACGCAGGGGCGTTCTACCTCCACGCTACGCCCCCGGCCCTACTTTTTATACTTTATTTTGAAACCGGGTCTCACGAAGTTGCGGAGGGCCTCACTAGGTAGGTAGAGAGAGAGAGAGAGAGAGAGAGAGAGAGAGAGGGGGAGAGAGCACTAAGGCTGGCCGCGAACCCGGATCCTCCGGTCTCCGCCTCCCAAAGTACTGGGATTACATGCGTGCACCACCACGCCCGGCTCCTGTTTGTTTCCTTTATCAAGTCTTCTTTTTTCCTCCTCACATCCCTACCCCAACTCCCTTTCACTCTTCTGCTGGTTTCTCTCCTCATTTATCCAAAGTTCCTTTGTTTCTTATTTTCTCTGTAGCTTCAACATATGAGAGAAAACAGACGACCCCTGATTTTCTGAGACAGGCTGATCTCACTTAGCAAAATATTCTCTAGTTCTACCCAATTTCCTGCAAATGACACATTTTTGTTCTTTATGTCTCATCCTGCTTTTGTTCATCCCTATTTTCTTCATCTTCTTTTTCTAGTAGATACCTGCCTTTCCCTTGCCACCACTCATTCCCCTTCAGTCCTTTTGAATGGATGATGTGTTTTCTTCCTAAAATTCTTATCCCAGGGCTTGTAAGTGGGATAAATATTTTGCCCTTTACCCTTTGTCTTTCTCTTGATTCAAAACTGTTTTTTAAACCTCAATTAATTCTTCTATTTCATAGAGACATCTCATCCACTGTTCTAGCATTTTTAATCCTTACCTCCTTAAAAATTTATGCCATCAGATTTTGCCCCCATAGCCTTCCCTTGTTGCTTATTTACTTAATCTTGATCAAACCTCTTTATTTATTGATGTCTTTACTATGTGGATAATACTTTCCCTTTCCATCCTTTCAACTATTTGACATTCTTTGTTATTTCAAAATCCAAGTGTATTTTTGAAGCTAATATCTTGCAAAGACAGGATTCAACATGTATCAAATTTATTAGGGGAATGAATTCCTATGCAAGAAAAATGTAGAGGGATCCAAGAAAAAATTTGAGAGCCATGAGACTGTGATGCAGGTTTGACTCCAAGGGAGGAGAGAGGGAAGGAAGATATATTGGGTGGAGGCAACTTATATTGCAGTTCACTCTAAGGAAAGTTTGTCAAGGCTATTGGTGTAGCCTCAAGGCAAAATTCCCTATCAGAGGAGTCTTGCATCTCCAAGGGATAGGCCTACATAGTGTCATCCCTGCTGCACTAGTCATGGCTAGAAGAAGCCCATGGGAAGTGTGGCTTTGGTTGATATGGTGATGGATTTTGGTAAAGAGTAGCTGGGACAATCGGTTAATTATGATCCCTGCAGTTGGAGATTGAGGGGCACATACTTTTTATGGCTGTTACACTTTCCTCTCAGTTCCTTGACCTCCTCATCGCCAACAATCTTTTCCTCTAATCTCCCTTAGCTGCCAGGTCCTATGTTCACTTTTATCATTTGATCTTGTTATTGCTGAGAACTGCACTACCTTTAAAATTCCTCAACCTCTCGAAACAGCTCGTTCACTCTTCTGACAGTCTTTCAATCTCAATTTTCCTGTCCTCATCTTTCTTACTCAGTTAAGTGTACAGTGCATCACTATTGTAATATCCAACTCTCTTGCCCTCTCTCCTTTACTGTATGCACCTGTCATAATTCAAACTGCACTTACATCCAGTTGTTCTCTTACTTTCTAATAGAACCCAAGCAGATGTACATTGTGGAAGACTCTCCTAGTCTCTTTCTCTGTCTCTTTGTGTCAATCCATGTAAATTCATACCACTTTAACCAGAAAACTCAAGTGATTCCTTAAAATTGTCTGATTATCATGCTATACTTCGATTTTACATACCCCAACATGAATATTTGACATTTTTACTTGTCTTCTGATGCCCTTTTCCCACAATTTATTCTCAATTGAAGATCTTTGCTGCACACTTTATTGAGAAAATAGAAGAAATTAGGTGTAAATACCATAAGCTTCTTGTATTGGTTAGCATTGTGTTATTAAAATGACATACTTTAAATGATTAACTTATAAGGAGTAAAGGTTTATCTTGGTTCATGGTTTTTGAGGTCCCAGTGCAAGATGAGACAGACTCTTTGCTTTGGACATTTAGTAGGGTTGCCAGATGTCAATGGCAGGGAGCATTTGGTGGAGCAAACTCTTTATCTCATGAGCCAGAATGAAAAAACTAAAACGAAGAAGATGAGGCGGGGGTCCCACAATCACCTTTGAGGGCACGCCCCCAGTGACCTAAGGGTCTCCCACTAGGCACACCTACTAAAGGTTTACCACCTCTTAATAGTTCCACCCTGGAAACCAAGACTCTAACACATTGACTTTGGGGGATGAGTATCCAAACCATAGCACTTACTAAAGTTCAGTTTACCAGCCTTTCTACATCTTTTACCCATATTTTCTATTTTCATTTCTATTTGTTTATGGTCTATAATATGCAATTCATGAAGAAAAGAATCTTGTTTTTGTTGTTCACTGACATTATCTACAAAGCTAGTCCATAACAGATATTCAAGAAATATTTTTAGCCAGGCATGATGGCACATTCCTGTAATTTTAGTACTTGGGAGGCTGAGACAGGAGGATCGCAGGTTCAAGGCCAGCATGCTATAACTTAACAAGACCCTGCTTCAGCAACTTACTGAGGCCTTCAGCAACTTAGTGAGACCCTGTTTCAAAATAAAAAAATAAAATAGGGTTGAAGGTGTAGCTTGGAGGTGGACTGTCCCTGGGTTCAATTCCCCAGTAACAAACACAAACACACACACACACACACACACACACACACACACACGAAGAAAGAAAAATAAAGATTTAAAAATGGAGGATAGATTGAGTCATTGAAAAAATAATTATTTGTAGCATACTGGATGCTTTTAGAAATTAAAAGATATATTAAATTTGCCCAGATGTTACTTATGTTTTTCAGATATGAATACTCAGGACTAAAAAGACTACCCTAAGGACAGAGAGAGATAAAGAGAGAGAATGAGAATGTGCATTTGGGTTAGTCATATACACTTTCCACTATCACACAGGAATTTGTTATAAAATATTATTGATATTATTTAGTTTTGTCCTTTGGGACAGTTTCATTTCCGAGACCATGAATAATCACATTCTTCCAACTTGTAATATTCTAAGTAAGCTTATTATTAATAATTAGGGGCTGATGGAATTATTGGAAACTGGAAGAAATCTATGTGCTCTTAATTCAGAAAATACATATTTACATGCATATGTGTTTACAAGAAAGCTATATGATTTGTGGTCTAATCAGGCTAATATATGGTTATTCTGGGCATTCAAAGTAAGAAGACAAATATGGATGCCTTGTGCATGAATTCACTTTGAGCATAGGATAAGGCTTTGTCAAGTTTATGGTGGTCACAGCCAGGACTGAAGATAAGAACCTGTTCAGGGAAGAGTCTGTGCACTGGTGATGGGCAAAGGGATGGCAAGCTGCCATTAAGATGGATCCGAGTTGTATTTAACTTGGTTGGAGGGGAATTTGGACAGGCCTTCTCTAGCTTTCAGTTACCTCAATTCCACAATTAAGAGGTTGGATTATACAGTTGGAAGATTCCTCCATACCCTCAACATCTAGGTCTGAACCTGAAGTTACTTTCACAGGTTTGACCCAGGCATATTACTTGATGGTGTGAAAATATTTCAAGTTCACAATCAAGAAGATAGTGCAGGTTAAGGGTAGATCTTAATTTAAATGGAGAGTTAGAGTGAATTTTAGGTTGCTTTGACATCCATTTTGAAGTACAAGCCTAACTTTCCCATACAGAACCAGGGGTCAGTCACCCTTGACACGGTGTTCAGATCTACTCAACACCCAAAGGGCTTGAGCCAGTGGCCAGAGGAAAAAAATCAGAGCCATCTCCCACCCCACAGACCTGGCTCACTGTCTTCCCACTGCTTCCTTCAAATGAACTATTCAGTCAATTGCCTGTGCAATTAAAGTGACTCACACTCTATTTTTGGACCCAGGGACAGGGACTGCCTTCCTCTATAGGTTCCCATACTTATTTGGCTTACCGCCCCCTTTTCAGAAAAAAAATTACTCAGAGGCCCCCTGGACATCTACCTTGCTTACATGATTAAACAGAAAGTTGTGGTGATGAATTTGTGTTCTTCTATGTATCCATATTTCATTCCAGCACCCCCCGGGGGTGGTATTGTCCACTGTGGGGACCCAGGCATCACACTCTCCTTGCCCAGGATCTATAAGTAAAACCTCTGAACTTGTTTCTTATTGTGGGGATGTGCTAAATTTGCACTTTCTATCTGAAGAACCAGGGATTACCCCTGGTCAGGTGTTTCCCAGAATGCCAAGGAAAGCACATAAGGTCAAGCTCCCAGTGCCAGGTTGATGGTCAGGCAGGTAGAAACTGTATGTGGGTCAGACAACAGCCATAAGGGACTCTGCCTGCACAAACAAGTGTCCTGTCTAGGGACCCCCTGGTCATAGGATGGGCAATTAGGCATTAGGTTGTCCAGCAGCTAAAAGAAGTATCCCATGAAAAACCACACTGTTAACACCACATCCAGCACGCCTCTACTTCCCCTTAGGGCAGAGCTGCTAACCCTCTGGTACTGGAACCCCAGTTTAGCTGGGAGCTGTCAAAACAAAAGCTCAGTGTGTAGTTCAGATATGCTCTGTCTTCACCTGAGGGGACATGGTGGTCCCACAGACTCTCCTGTGTCTTCTTCCTTTATAGCACTTCCCACACAGTATTGAAGCTTTCTGATAATATGTCAATCTCCTTCCTAAAATGTTAACATTTCAAGGACAAAGACTGTGTTTCTCAGGGTCTAGTCCAGACTTTCTTATCCCCAATATTCAGTCCCATCCTTGGAGCATGGCAAATGGTCTATACATATTTGTTGAGTCAAAGAATAATTCTCTACATCCCCCTGTTCCTGTGCCCCCCCCCCCCCAGACACACACACGCTGTCAAATTTGAGAAGAAATAAAGTCTTAAAAATGTTATCCAGCTTTAAGTTGTCATCAGCACATCCGTATTCTGGTCTAGGGCCTGTAGGAACAATGCTGCTGCCATGCTCTGAGTCCTCAGCATCCCTTCCAATGGCAGGAGAAGGAAAAGCATTTGTTCGTAGGTTGTCATAGGAGCACAGGCTGCATTTAGACTGAAAAGTGGTACCATATGTCAAAACAATATCTGGCAACCAAAATGACTTGTGAGTATAAAAAAGAATGAATCGAATATGTTTCTATAAGCTCTTCTGTCACCATGAGAGCCAGGTTCTTGAATATCTAAATAACAAATATTAAATTTCCCCCAAATTTACTCCTTGTTAATTATGTAACTGGACCATGGGGAGGTCAGCTACTGAGGGGGATATTACAATGAGTAATTGCTATATGCTGAGCATATACTTTGCAAAAGTTATTTAAGTACAAACTCAACATATCCTTTCTAAAAATTGAGCTTGTAGTCTGAGTAGCAAAAGAACAACGTTCAAAAGCAATTTTAGTAGCAGTTCTGCTTTTATGGTGGAAAATTAAAAAAGTAATTTAAAAATTTGATTATCCTTTGGTGTTTTGATTTACCACAAATATATCCCTTACCTTTTCTTGTCTGAGAGGTTATGGTTTTGGCAGACTGATTATATTCAGGATAGTTCCTGGATAGTCCCTAGCATAGGAGCTCAGCCTGCATCAGATGAGCAAGGAGCCCACTCTGGCACCAGATGGAAGCCTGGGGTTATCACTGGAGTCGGGGTCCTGTCCTCAGGTGCACATCACACAAATAATGAAAGCCCCTTTTGTACACTGTGTACCATTTCCAGAAAACATTAGTTAAAATTGGCTGATTTTTGCTCTGCATGTATTATCTCAAACTGATTATGCTATTTCCTTGGTAGAAGATGAGTTGCTAGGATCAGAATGTTAGACTCAAATGAGATGTTTTCCATATTAATAATCCTGAGGTCATTACCATATCCAGAACTATATTCGATAATAAACTTTAAAAAGCTTATTTTCATGCTGAGCTGCTCAGTTTTAGTAACTGTTGAGTTTCACACCACCACCTCTTATTCCTATACCAACTGCCTACAGGAAACACAGAAACTTAATTATTGACAGCCTAAATATTTGCATCTTGTGGAGACCAGAATATTCCATAATTTAAAAACTGAGCAAATATTTTCCCTAAAGCCAGATTTTACATTTAGTTGTGGGTTGTATATAAAAATAGCAGTATAGATTTTTCAGTCTGCAATTGGGATCTGAACATAGGTTATTGCTCTTTTTTTTTCTTTTTAAAATGTTTAATCTTTGCTTTTTTGTCATTTCTCCTTTCATGTGTATGAAATACCAGCTTGCACATTGGTGAGCTGCTAGCTACTATATTCTTTCAGTGCATCATTAATTTCCATGCCATGTGGATATATTTGTAAAAGTCTCCCAATTAAGGTTATTCTGGGCAAGGGGATCTCTCATGATGAGATTTTTAGTTTCTCTGGCTTAGCTGCAGCTCTTTGCAAAGGGTATACTTGATTAGCATCTCATTTGGTGTAAACAAATTGCTTTGCTTTGCAGGGAAGACTTCTTTAGGGAACTACAAGCCACCATATGTAAATCCTTTGAGAAATATAAGGTGCCATGAAAATAAAAAACATTAATGATTTTTTTTATAGCTTCTAGGTTGTCCTGCATTTTAAGAATTACCTTTGGGAAGTCCTCCAAGTTATTAGCTATCAGGGAAACAATTCTTCTTGGTTGGAACTTTCAAAGCTGGTTTTTTTTCATTGAAAATATAACATATTTTCATCCATTGAAAATATAATTTATATATATTTAATATACTTTTATTGGTGCATTGTAACCATATATCATATTGAGGTTCAGTATGATAGAAATAACTTGCACATAGCACCTGGTGCATTTCCCTCCTGATTCCATCCTGCTCCCTCCTCCCCATTCACAATATTGAAATTGATATTGATAGTACATCGAATTGAATTGATATTACACAAATGTACATATGATTGTTTAAACTGTTTCCTTCATCCTGTCTCCCCTTTCCCTTGCCCATCTCCCTTCCCAAATTCCCTCCCACTGTTCTACTGGTATTTCTCTTCATTTATCTGAAGTCACTTTTGTTTCCCAATTTTTCTCTAGCTTCCACATATGAAAGAATATTTTGTATGACCCTTCACTTTCTGAGACTGGCTAACCGGACTTAGCATAATATTCTTTAGTTCCATCCACTTTCCTGAAAATGACATAGTTTTGTTCTTTTTTTATGACTGAGTAAAATTCCATTGGGTGTATATACAATAGTTTTGTAACCCATTAATCTGTTGATGGACACCTAGGCTGGTTCCATAATTTAGCTATTGTGAATTGTGCTCCTGTAAACATGAATACGCATGTATCGATATAATATTCTAACTTCAATTCCTTTGTCAAGATACTCAGAAATGTTATAGCTGGGTCACATGGTGGTTCCATTTCCAGTCTTCTGAGGAACCTCCACACTGATCTCCATAGCTGATGTACTAACTTGCAATCCCACCAACAGTGTATAGGATTCTTGTTTCCCTACATCCTTGCCAGCATTTATTATTATTTGCATTCTTGATAATTGCCATTCTAACTGGGGTTAGATGGAATCATGGTATTGTTTTGATTTGCATTTTTCTCATTGCTACTGACATTTAACATTTTTTCATATATTTATTGGACTTTTGTATTTCTTCCTTTGAAAAGTGTCTATTCAACTTAATTGCCCATTTTTCTATTTGGTTATTTCTTTTTTTAGTGTTAAGTTTTTTTTTTTTGTATATTCTAGTTGGTTTTTTTGTAAGGTTGTTGGAAGTAGTTTCTATCACCAAGAGTGAAGGGGCTGGAGTCTTCAATGCTCTTTGGATGTTCAGCCCACTCAAGGGCAGTGTTCTACAAAGGGCATGGAATTAGGAAATAAAAGAGGAAGTCCCAGTCTCAGCCCTGCTACTTCACTCATTAATTACTTTGGCAAATCTTTGAGCCTATTTAAGATTTTCCACATCTGTAAAATGGAGTGAATATGGTTGGCTGACATAGCTTTTGGAATTGAAATAATCATGGACTTTAAAGTGTTAGACAAAATTAATTATAATTAATATTTACTTATTGGTCTATTGTTTCTTATCAGGGAGTCACCGCTTTAAAACTACATTTACTGAACTGCATTTTGGCATTTTTCTATTAGCCAAGTTCGAAGGACATTATAAGAAAATGAAAACTTTTCTATTTGCTATTTTACTGTATAAAAGTAACTGAGGAAATTGTTTACACATTTTTTTTTCTCAGAATATCTGGATTTCTTTTAACTAAGGGCACTTTGTGCATGTGTGCGTGTGTGTGTGTGTGTGTGTGTGTGTGTATTTTACTGGGGATTAAACTCAGGGTATTCTACCTCTGAGCTACACCCCCAGCCTTATTTTTTTTAACTTTTTATTTTGAAACAGGGTCTCTCACTAAGTTGCTGAGGGCCTCACTAAGTTGTTAAGGCTGGCCTTGAACCTGCAATCCTCCTGTTTCAGGGTCCCAAGTACTGGGATTACAGATGTGAGACACCACATCTGGCTTTATACTTCTCAATTTATATATAGCCGTTTGAGTTCTCATACTGGTTTTTAGGCAATTCTGAGTTAAAGCCATGCTTTATATGAAGCAAAATATATATGACTTTACATATGTATTTATATCATTGTCTGTATGATATGTAAAACCATACCACTACATTATTTTTGGCCATATTTTATTTTCTTCAAAATTTCTTTACTTTTTCCTTCTCTAATGCTGTATTGGACAGGGTTCACTAGATTAACAGAATTCACAGAATGAGTATATTTGAAAAAGGGATTTATCAGATGGGCTTACAGTTTGAAGCAATGTAGTCTCAAGTTCTGACTGCACGTGGAGAGTCAGAGGAACCAGTAGCTGGTTGAGCGGTCTAAGAACTGGAGTCTTAGGATTGGAGCCACCACTAATTCAGTCCCAGTCCAAGATGTGAAGATCAGGAAGCTCTTCGGAAAAACGATGGTGAAGTTTCATTTCGAAGGGCTGGAGGCCGAAGATCTCAGACAAGAGCAGAAGATCAAGAAGCTCTTCAGAGAAATGGCGAAGTTCCAGTTCTATGAGCTGGAGGCCGACGATATCAGGCAAGAGCAGATGAATTTTCTTCGGAAAGAGTCGTGCATCGCTCTACGCGGCTTCTCCCTCTTTTATCTAAGTCCTGCACCTATCAGAATCCTACTGCCTACATTCAGGGCAGGCTTTCTGTTTAATCTGCTGTTACACACCCAAAGTCTCATGATCTTGGGTGTGTCATGATCAGGTCAAGTTGACAAACTAGATTGACTATCACAAATGCTACATTATATTTTGAAAACTACTTGATTTTTGAAATGAGATATTTTAATATAATTTATTCTATAAGACATTTGATATAGATAAGAATAATTGTTAGTATACTTTGAACACTTACTATGTGGTAGACCTTACTATAAGCACTATATAAATGTTATCTAATTTATTTGTACCCCAAAGATTTTATTTACTATATTTTTCAAATGAAGAAATCCAGTCTTGGAAAGACAGATTTATAAACTTATCTAATAATGGCTCTTCACTGATAAATGGAGACTGAATTCCAACATAGATTTGATTGACTCCAAATTTATGTTGATTAGTCATTTCATTATCTCCCCTTTTAATGCTAATTATAATAGTATAATAATGACTATTGATATTGTCATTACAAAATTATTGTCAAAAGTTTTTGAGTTAGTAGCATATTTTAATCTTTACAAAGAGCAGATATGATTTAAAAAAATGAGGTGTTTTAAAACTTTACTATTCATATCTTTGCTTGTCAGTTTGATAGAGTGAGTCTTTTGCCACATTTTGCCTTCACTGCCAAGAATTATTTCAGGGTCTGTCTCCATATGTGCCTTGATGTAATACCCAGGAAAAGTGAATGCCTCTTAATGACATATGGAGAAACTCATCCAATGATCCCATTTTGGAATGTAGCAACTACTTCCTGGCACTTTCTAGCAATCTTCTGTCATGCTTTGCTCCTCCACGTTGTACTTCAAATGCCTTGGCTACTCTCCTTCTCTTTGTGATCTTCGACTGTTAGTAGTCGCTGCTGTATCTTTCTGTGTAGACCTGTTGAAATGGAAAGGTCTGCAGTCTCTGCTTCCTTTGGTACATGGTGAATGTCCTTAAATGGCTCCTTTTCAGTTTTGTAGATATGGTTTAAAAATGATTGAGGAATATAGACCACACAGAGTTGGAAAAAAAATTAACAACAATTTCCTGACTGGGCTAGAAGGAAGATGATGTTTGATGTCACAACAAGGAGAACATCCTGGAGTTCACTTCTGACTGGAGCACACTAAGGGGAAGGGTTGTCTTGAGGGCGGGGGGCTCAGGACCATGAAAGGGCTTTTCCTCCCCAGGAAAGCCATGTTAAAAACCCTCCTTCTTCCACAGAGCAAGTTCTTCTCAGAAGAGAGAAGCTGTGTTCTGAAAGCCTGAAAGACACTGCCCAGTTAAAGAAGTTATTTCTAGGAAAATTGGTAACTGAGATAGTCATTGTTCAGAGAATTGAAGGACATGAGATCGCCACCACTTCAGCTTTTGAGCAGACTTGCGAAGGAACTAATAGGAATTGGGGGACAGCTGGAAGACCATAAACTCAAACAAGTAATTCATAAAGACTCTGCTTAGAGTGACCACTGTGAGCCTCACATTCATAAAGAATGGGATGACTGCGCTGTGCCACCATTCCTGTTCAAACCTTTGTGAGATGAAGATCAGGTTGCAATAAATAAGAGGACCTGCTGAGGGCGCCAAATAAGACCTGGAAAGGAAAAGAGGACCAGAAGACCACTAGGGAAGTTTTCCTCCTGACCAAACCTTGCCAAAAGTTTTACCAAACCCTTACTGAAGTAGAATTGGGTATAAATTTATCAACCTTGTATTTGTTTTTTTATAATTTTTTTTTTCTGTGTAGGGCCATTTTATCCATTATATGATTTAGGCACAACTGCTCGGACTACATATTTTTAAATGATCTACAAATATATGTATAATGCAAAATACAGCTTACTGGCTCTAGGACAGGGAAACTGAAAAACTGAAAGTAATTAATACTTAATGAACTATGTGTAAGCCCTAACATTATATTACTTGTAACTACAACTTAACTCTTACATCTTAGAATAGAGGGTAAATGACAAGGAAAAGCTGAAAAAATGTGCTCAAATAAGCCAAAATGTGAAGATCCTCTCTAAAACATTTATAAGAAAGATATGTTTAATGCTTTATGTGGGAATTAAAAAATGTGTTTGAGAAGCCGGGCATGGTGGCTCACACTTGTAATTCCAGTACTTGGGAGGATGAGATCAGAGGATCCGGGTTCGTGGCCAGCCTCAGCTACTTAGTGAGGCCCTCTGCAACTTAGTGAGACCCTATTTTAAAATAAAGAACAAAAAATAGTGCTGGGGGTGTAGCTCAGAGGTAGAATGCCCCTGGGTTCAATCCCCAGTATTGCAAAAACAAAAAACAAAAAAATGTGTTTGACATGATATGCAGCGAGATTTTTAAGATTAGGAGAGCTCATTGTCTAAAAAGTTTACCCAAAACAAAGTTAAGAAAGGGTTTATGTACATATGTTTGTTTTTCTTTTGTATTGCTATCTTACAAATTACTACAAATTGAGCATATTAAAACAGCACACATTATTATTTCATAGTTTCTTGGTGTTAGGATGCAGAGCATGGTTGTCTGGGTCCCTTTTTCAGGGTATTACCAGGCTGAAATCAAGATACTGTGGAGACTCTGAACTCACCTGGAGGTTTGACTCAGTTGGCTAAGATGGAGTCATATTGACAGTGGTACCCCATCATCTTGTCACTTTATGTAACATCCTGTTACCTTTACTATATTTTCATGTAAAGAAGCAAGTCATAAGACCTGTCTAGACTTAAAGGGAGGGGCTTACATAGAGACGACCATGCATCCTAAAGCTACTTATTTGGGGTTACCTTAGGATGTCTTCTCTAATGTTTAAAGCTACTATCAGAAGCCACCTATGGTTGTAGAAGATGTTTAGTGGTGAGATCCTCAGAGAGAAGAAAGCACATGAAGTTGCCATCAGGAGGAGAACAACAGCAGCTTTATTCTACAGACCTGTTCCTTATATAGGGTCCTGGGCAAAATAACACACATCCACACCAGTGTGACGTGTGCATGTGTATTGCATTTTGTCTAGTCATACTTATATAACTGTATATATGTCTGCGACTGTGCAGATGATCTGCCTGATCTTGCTTATATAATTAAGCACTCATCTGTGGCTGCACAGGATGAGTGGGGTCATATCCTTTACCACCAGCCTAAATTTCCTCTGGGCCCCACACTCCATGCCCTGCAGATGGGCAGTATGCGACTTGACCCAGAGAACATTGCGTTGGGCCCAATGATTACAATAGCAATAGATGGTGCAACAGGTGACTATTAATCCTCCAACCACACAGGCAAGGATGGTCAGTACCCATCTCCAGGAGGAGCCTTGTGAGTTCTCAAGGTTGTAAGTGGGTCCTCCTGTAAGGCCTGAATAGCTTGTACCCCTGTATCCATCTCTACTAAACCTTGCTATACCTGCTGCTGGTGGTCTGGAATATATACACAGCACTCTACATGGAGAAGAGCACACATTCCAACCTGGGCAGCAGCGAACATATCTAATGCCATTTTATTCTTCAAAACCACCTTCCACATCTGGGTGGTTTCATCCATTAAAAGGGAAAGAGACTGATGGGATGTATTTAAAGCTTTTATAACATGTTAGGTCAAGGATTCTGCCTGTAGCTCTACAGCTATAGTACCACCTCCTGAAATGAATAAGGCTAATGGGTAGAACCATCATGCAGCCTGGTGCTTGCAGTGCTAACGGTGATATACAGGGTCCCAATTATTAGATTTATGGGGAAAAGTCAGGAGTATTCATCTCTGTATGTATGGACTTCTCCAGGTACTTCCTGTCCAATGGGCAGGGAGGTACAGCCAAGCATAATGTCTGCAAATCCAGAGATAGCCATCTGGGAAGAAATCAGTGGGCTTGGTCCCTATTAGTTTCCACTCATTCCACCACCAGTTAGTATCTAGTAAATGAGTGACATTCTGACATAGTTCTTGGGCAACCATCCTGCGATTTGATTGATTACAGACCGGTTCATCTGTTCTATACAAAAAGGTGCTATGCTTGCATGCTCTACATGTTCCCCTGTTAACCAGCCCATCCATTTTCTATAGCATATCCCAGTGGGTGGGGGGCATTATTATGGTCTTGGTGCAACAAGTCTTCTATTATGTGGCATTGCTCATCCCATTCTGGGCTGCTGTGGTTCCAGGTTCATAAGGTTGTTCAGTTGTCTGCAGTAGTAGGAGGTGGGGATTCACCATGGGAGACCTTCAGCTACATCCACTGGTAACTCGGTGCAAACCCAGCAATGGGAGGTATTGTGCAGTTTTGCAAAGGTGTGTGCCCAGGAAAGCAGGCTGTTCCCTGCTATTAACCTGAATGGGGAGAGAGAGAGAGAGAGAGAGAGAGAGAGAGAGATCATCATAGGTAGGTCCTTTCCTTCCAGGAGGATGTAGGCAACATGCTTGTCTGGTGAGAGAACAGTGGCTGGAATTATGGCCGCTCCAGGGTGATGTTATCACACCAAAGTACCCTGGCTAGTGGGAAACATCCTCCACAGAATACAAGGGAATAGGCTACAGTCTTATGACCTGTGTGTCTTTTAAAATTGTGCTCTCCACCTGTGGGGGAAACATTACCTATACCGGGCAGGGCCAGTCAGCTATCCATGGGTCCAGTTCTAACTGGACCTTCTGTCCCAGGCCCCATGGCTCCAGAAGTACATCCCATGGCTCCTGAGAAACCTGCACAGGCCAGGGACACTCCCAGATATCTTGCTGCCCCAGGGCTAGGGTGTAGGTGCAGGGAGTAAGAGCTCCTTCTCTTACCCCTGGTTGCAACCGGTGTTCCTCAAAGCTTCCCGTTACCTTCAAAATGTAGAACATTCCTGCTATTTCCTTATCTAAGGGGGCCTGCCCAGTGTGGCAAGGTTGCTCACTTGAAAGCTGCACTGCCATGGGCACTTGTGCCTGCCGCCTCTTCTAACAGGGGGATGATGCCTTCAGTTTCTCTTTTAGGAGTCCGTTAAAGTGTTCAATCATTCTGGCTGCTCAGGGCTGGTAGGGAACATGCAACTGGCAGCATACATCTTTGTCCCTAGCCCAGGTCTGTACCTGTTGGTCTGTAAAATGGGCACCTCTGTCACTTGCCACTACCAAGGGCCGACCATAGGCCACTGACAGTTGTTCAAGGGAGGTTACAGTATGTTGCTGGTCAGCATGTGCTACAGAGTAGGCAAATCCCAAACCTGTGGCTGTATCCATAGCTTCCAGAATGTACTGGAGTCCTTGATCTGTTGGCAGTGGTCCAATATAGTCAACCTGCCATTCCTGTCAAGGTTGAGTACCTTGGGGAACCTGTCCCAGGGTTGTGGGAACCCTACATCGCTATAGGTGGTATTCTGCACACCAAGGACACTGCCGTATAGTGTTTTGCACTTGAGTGTGGGTAAGAGACAATCCCCACTGCTGGGCTACAAGTCCCATAGTGCAGGTGCTTACATGTCCTATCTTATCATAAAACCACGGTGTTACTGACAAGGTTCCAAGGGGTAGTCGGAGAGCCCAAACTTGTGCTAAAGCTTTGGCAGGATCATTATTGGGGACTTGTGAAAGCCTATACCCCAGAACATGATGTATAGTAGCTCCTTCCCAGAGGCCCTGTTTCCACAGGTCCTCCTACATATCCTTGCCCCACAACAGGTGGTAGCCAATCAACGAGGCTTGTGCACACATCTGGGCAGCCACAGGTTAGCCCCTGGTAGACTGCCCAGCTGTCTGTACAGACATGCAATGGCCCGGTCTCCATGAGAACTAACCAGATGGCCCAGAGCTTGGCACATTGGCTATAGTGTCCAGCACCAGTCTCATACCAAAAGGTCTCTGTGTCAGACTGTAAGGACACAGCCACCCACATGCATGGCTTCCCATGATAGGAGCCATTAGTATACCACTCTTTCATGGGTATAGGGGGGTATCCCTTCCTAATAAGGACTTGGAGCCTTTCCCACTTCTGTGGCTTCCAAGGGGGCTGTTGCTCAGACATGTATTGGCCCCAGCAAAGTATGTAGCTGCTCAGACAAAGGGCTACTAGAAAACCATGCTTGTTGTTCTAAGTATGCACCCCACTTCATCAGAGTGGGCATTTGGTCTATCCCTGTCTGGGAGAGTCCAGGACCCCAACCAGCCTTCAATAGGGTAGGTGGTCTGTACTATCACTGACCCAGTACCTATAATAGGTTCACAAGCTAAGAGGGCACCATATACAGCTGCTAACCATTTCTCAGTGAGAGAATAGTGTGATTCTGCCCCTTCCCATAGCTGTGACCAAAATCCAATCAAGCTATTCCTAGCACCTTGCATATTCCATAACTTCCATCCAAAATCTGTGTCATCCACTTGGATTGCTATCAGGAAAGGAAGGGTAGGGTTTACTACCTGAAGAGTTTGTGCCTGTGCCATCACTCTCTTGGTGACAATAAATGCAGTTTCCATTTCAGGGGTCCAATCCCAAGTTGTCCCCTTATGAACAAGGCAGTGTAAGGGGTGTGTAAGCATAGCTAAGTGAGGTATAAATGTTCACCAAAACCCCAAAAGACCCAGACATGTCTGTAACTGTTTGACCATTTCTGGCTGAGGATAGGCTTGTATCTCATCTATCACTGCATTGGGTATCACCATTGTCTTACCCGACCAGACAACTCCCAAGAATTTGACAGAATACCCAGGTCCCTGTATCTTGTCCTCATTGACAGCCCACCCCTATTCCTGGAGAGTAGCTCAGAGGTTGAATGCAGCTGCTTCTAACTCTGAAAGAGAATCAGGGGTTAGTATAATACCATCAATATAATGGAATAATCATACAGCCTCAGGCTTCTGCCAGGAGGCTAAATCCTGTGCCACCAGACCATAACAAATGGTGGGACTCTACAGGTATCCTTGGGGCAATACCAAAAGGTCCATTGCCACTCTTCCCATGTAAAAGTAAGTAGTTCTTGGCTTTTTGGGATAATGCCAATGGAGAAAAAGGTATTCGTCAAGTCTACAACATAACAGAACTGTCCCAGTTCATGTAACAGATGATCCATCAATTCTAAAATGTTGGATACCACTGCATGCAAGGGCAGTGTCACTTTATTTAGCTCCTGATAGTTCACTGTCATGTACCAGGGACTATCAGGTTTTCATACTGGTCATATGGGAGAATTGAACGGGCTATGACTCAGGCAGATTATACTTGTCTCTTCTAGCTTCAGTATCATTTGTCAAATTTCCTCATACTCCCCTGGTAACTTGTACTGCTGCACATTTACAATCCTTGTGGCTTAGGGGAGTTGTAAGGGAGCATGATGGTGATGTCCTCTAGTGATGGTCTTTACCACATGCACCTGTAGCTGGAATTCTCGGATAGTTGTCTGCACAGTCATTCTCTGCTATATGTCCACCCCCAGGATGTACTCAGCTATGGGGGATATATACATGTCATATTGCTTTGGTGGCAGATGTTTGATTCTCCAAATTACTGGGGCACATCGAACTATAATGAGAAGGCCCCATAACCCTCTATGGCAGCCGTAGGTCTGGTAAATTTGTCTGGGTTGCCAAAAAGGAGGGTGCTGTCTGTTCCCGTATCAACTAGTGCCAGGACACGTTGCACATTGTGTGTGTGGGGGGCAGTAAATAGTCAATTCCAAATGTGGCCTCAGGTCAGTCAGTTTCCCCACTAACTGGGTACCCCCTCTGGGTCCCTGGTCTGGGAGAAAGTCAGTCATATGTATCTCTCAGGCATGTTGGGGGGAACCCAGACTACTGGAGTGAGAAGTTGGAACAGACTTGATAGGGCTGTGCAAAACTTGTTCAGTGGCTGGTAAATGTCATTCTAATTCCTTCTTCTGTCACTGCAACCAGAGGACCTGCTGTGTTAACTACTGAATGTTATGATAAGCCGACATGCCACAGCACCGCCAGGAACATCTAGGCCACCTGTCCCACTGCCTCACAATGCACCATGGGAACGTGTGGCTCCAGCACTTCTAAAGCCATCTGGACTTCTTCTGGCTGGGGATGTACATCGTCCCAATCTTCTGGAGGGGTCCACGGTGTCAGATAGGCTGCTACCAGGAACCACAGGGAGGCTGGGGCCACATCTTCACCCTGGGTTGTTCATCCTGGAGCTGCTCCTCCAAAGGGGTACTGGGGGCACTCACCTGATCTTGTGGACTATGCCAAGTGTCAGGAGCCAGCTGTGGTTGCAGGGGAGGTTTCGGCGGTGAGATCCCCAGAGGATAAAAAAGCACATGAAGTTGCCATCAGGAGGAGAACAATAGCAGCTTTATTCTACAGACCTGTCCCTTATATAGGGTTCTGGGCAAAATGGCACATGTCCACTCCAGCATAACGTGTGAATGCATGTTGTGTTTTACCTAGTCATGCTTACATAACTATATACACATCTACAACTGTGCAAGATGACCTGCCTAATCATGATTATATAACTAAGTGCTTATCAGCAACTGCGTGGGATGAGAGAGGTCATGGCCTTACTGCCAGCCTGTACTTTCTATTGGCACCACAGTTCTCTTTTTAAGTTTTTTTTTTCTCATTTTGTTGTCAATTATTTCTTTGGTTATCTTTATAAAGTTTTAAAATAAAGAACCCTTTCACTTATGTTAAAGATGAATATTAGAACTAGTTCAGCTCAGAATTAATGAATTGCAGAGAAGATTCTTTTGACTAGAGAAGACAAGATACAAAAGAGAGTTTATAGAACATTTGTTTGTGTTTGGGTGTGTCATGTTCTTGAAGCATTCATGCTTCAAGAGTTCCAAGAAATTTCTTGGTAAACTTCAGTTGGAAGCTTTGCCTGAGGTCCCAGATCAGGTTCAAGGCATCAGAATAGCAGAGTATAGGATAAGGAAAAGACATCTATTATTATCCATCCATTATTTATTGGATATAAGCATATTTTGATAATCTTGGAGACCACCAACATCTATCTGGCTCCTGCTGATATTCTTCTGTATTCCTGCTTCTCTCATTTCCTCAACTCTTCATCTCTTCTAGTGTTTGTCCTGCTGATAACCTCTCATCACCTATCTCCACAGTTTAGCTTTTCTTTCATTTTATCATTTAAACTTTCTTTTAATATTTGTTTCTTATGTATTATTACCTTTATTCATTTATATCTAGAGAGAGGGCATGTGTATGTGCATGTGTGTGCATGTGTGTGTTCTTGTCTGTATAAATGTATGCTTATATGTCAGTGTGTAAACTTGGTGTGATACAATACGATCTTTACATTTACATGAAAGGGTATATATGTCTTCTTTCACTCTGGGAAGAAAAAGTCAGGGTCACCTGGGTCATGGTTGAATAAGGGATACCTGGTACTTGTATGCCCTTGGAAGGTATCTTAGAACTTAATGCAGCAAGGGGCTTCACTGGAGAGACTTTGCCTGCAGTTAGGACACAGATGGAATAAGATTCTGAGGATTAAGTGAAACTTGGTCTTACCAGCAGTGGAGAAATTTTCCTGGATGAGATTCCTCAATTCTTAAAGATACCAAGGTTTTGAGGGGCAGACATATATATCTAACAGCTATAGCAAATATTTAAGATGAAAGGAAGGACATTTTGATGGGAGGGTCTATGGGTGATATTATTAGTCTTGAACCTATTACTTTAGGAGTCAAACTGTGAAGTGACACTAGCTCTGTTGGCCAGCATTATAAAACATTAAGATGGCTCTGTAAGGACTAGGGATGTATCTCAGTTGCAGAGCACTTGTCCACCATGTGTAAGATCCTTGGTTCAATCTCCAGTACCACAAATAAAGAAAAAAGAAACCAGATGGCTCTGTAAGTTCATGGCTCTCAGTTTAAATTTCCTACTCCAAACAAATAAGCTGTGTATATCCAGAATATAGTTACTTCTCTGTAGGAGTGACTTATACCACAATCATCTAAAATACTTTTAAATTCAGTATAATTTGATGTCAGAATAAATAAAGTCACATCTTCAATGCTTGAAAATTTATGGTCTTCTCTGTTTTATTATTCTTATCTCCTAGTGATTGCAATACTTCAGCTAGCCTCCTTGGCTGGAAACTGATGGAGATGGAGCAAGCCACATGGTCTGCTCATATGATTTTAGCCATCTGTCTTTAAATATGATACTCCAGAATGTGTCTGTAACATAACAAGAAAGTTTCTACCTGGAATCCTAAACTGGAAGTCCACATTTTCCAAATAGAGATTATGAAAAGATGAGGAATTAAAGAGGGAAGAAGATATTTGTGTGAGGAAAAGGTAAAAATAGTATCAAAGAAGAAAAGAGAGAGCAGGTAGGAAATTAATTGAGCAGCAGGAAGGAGATGGATAATTTCCAGGAATAATATTTTCCTCCCACTTTACAGCTGGGAAGCTTAATTTCCACTCTTTGATAATTACTGGGAGAGCCTCTTTAGAGCTAATAAATTTTATTGGTTCAGTTAAAGAACTTTCTTTATACTGGAGCAACATACGTCTGAATAGAGTCATTTTAACTTTTTATCAAAATTTCCTGTTCTTAGATACTGCATAAATTAAGTGTATCATCTTTTAAATAAATCTTCACAGATAGGATGGAATTTTCCTACTTCTGTTGATAAATTTAGAGTAAATAAGACAAGCTTTAGAATGCATTACAAGTAATTTTATGCATGTAGAATCACCTATGCAATATATTTTAAAGTAAACTGGTATAATTATTTCTATGATTTGGGCAAGTTTCCCCTGAAGGTTCATGCAGTGAAGCTTTGGATTCCAGCTTGGTGCTACTGGGAGGTGGTAGAAACTATAAGAGGTCTAGCAGGAGGTCTTTGAGTCACTGGGGACATGCCCTTGAAGAGGACGGTGGGACTCCAGTCTCTTTATATCTTTCCCTTCCTGGCCATGAGCTGAGCAGGTTTTCTCCATTGTGCACTTCTGTCATGCTCTCTACCTTACCTAGAACTCAAAGCAATGGGGCCAATTGATCATGGACTGAAACCTCCACATCTGTCAGCCAACATAAACCTTTTCTTTTTAGAAGTTGATTTATCTCAGATATTTACTATAGTGATGGAAAGTTAACTAACACAATAATATTCAAACTAAGGGAATCTCTCTGAACTAATATGAGAAAAGCAGTTGCATCCTGGAATATTCTTTAAAAAGTGTGATTCAGGGTTATTAAGCTCCACTCTTACTTGCAAAGAGACTTCTAATCAGAAGTTTCTTCTTGGTGAGCATAATAGTGTGTCATCAAACTTTAGTTCCTTCTTAATATGTTCTGGATGTGGAACTCAATTATGGAAGCCCATATCCAAAATCTCCATTTAAGGGAGTAGATTTGCACTGACTAACTCTCAAACTAAGTGAGACTTTGGAAACTCCCCAATGCTGTTTCAGTTCCTGAGGGAACATTAAAATTAAGCAATATGAAGACTAGATCATTCTTTTTAAAAAGAGAAAGTGCTTCCTCTATACTGACACTTTTTTTTTTTTCAAGAAACATTAGAGGCCACAGAGGGTGATTCTATACACTACCTAGCAGAAATGGGTAATTATGTAGAGAACAAAAATGTTTTCTTATTTGAATTGGGCTCATGTTTTGAAGCATTTTATCCACAACTAGAGAATAAATGCAGATGCTAAGCTTCACTCAGAACTTTGAGATGAAATGAGAAGATGCGAAAAACTAGGTTTAATTGCAGTGGTTTCCTTGCTATTGAAAGGAGAAAGAACAATGCATAATATTTTGAAAAGATAAGAGGAAACAACCATAGATTGAGTTAAAATTTCAAATTATAGGAAAGTAGTTTTCATAGCTCTATCCATGGATTCCAAAACTTATTGGCTTATGGCCCCCTTTAGGATAAAAAAATACTGTGCCCCCCTGGATGCTTCCAATGCCCCCTTATTTTTATTCCTTCCATTTTCCCCTGAGGACACTATCATCCCTTGCATCTTTCTAGCATCCCCCAGAGTATATTCAAATGAAAAGAATTTAAAATATAACACATTAAGGACAAGAAGAACTGATTGTAAGAATGCAAAGATGAATTGATGTTGGAATAAATTTTCAGTATAGTCCATCACCCAGGAATGAGAGACTCTTTTTGCTTTTCCCCTCATTTTTCTTTTTATCTAATTCACTTGTCTTTTCATCTCAGCCTGATCCTTCTTATGACTTATCCTTTCTTTCAAATATCATGACTCCCTATGTCCTCCTGAGAATACTAAATGTGATTCTAAAAGGTCCCTCTTTATCTTGAAATAGTTTTTTACAGGCATTCTTTTCCTATGAATCTCTTTTCACAACAGGGGCCAGAGTATTATTGAGAGATTAATGAATGGTTTCCTTTTATTTCTCATCCTTTAACAAAAATGACATTGCTCAGACTTGGTATTTGTCAACAATCAGGTCAAATGAATCCTCTTTGACCAGGTATATATACAGGAGTGATGGCAGGACTCCATGCACACTGTTCCTGCCATTTCTTTTCACTGTTCTTGGGACCTTTTCTAATAAAGTACATAAAATATGACAGTGCTCAAGTGTTCACTATTTTACAGGTTACATCTGCCAAGCATTTTATGTACAACTAGAGAATAAATGCATAAATATATTTCACCTCTAAAGTGTATTGTGTATAAATCTATTATATTTTATAAATACTTATTAAAGTAGAAGATTTGTGCCACCTGGCTTAATATTTATGAAATAGTCAAACTTTAAAAAAAAAGAAAAATATACCTAAAGTACAGTAAAAAAACTCACAAAAATTGAATTGTCCAAATCTATGTGAAATTTGACAAGTTTACTAAATCAGAATTTAGCCTAAAGTGTCATTCTTTGATGTGTAAGTTGGTATTTAACACATTAGGAAAATTAACTTTTATACTAATTGGTCTTTCAGCAACACCAGCTACATCCAGATGTAATTCCTACATTTTTATTTTTAAAGACTTTTTTTAAAATAAAAAAAGTTTCTTTTGGGGGGGTACTGAGGATTGCTCTCAGAGGCATTCTACCTCCAAGGTACACCCCCAGCCCTTTTTATTTTGAAACAGGTTCTCTCTAAGCTGCTGAGGCTGGGCTCAAATCTGAGATCCTCCTGTTTCAGACTCCCAAGTACCAGAATTGCAGTCATATGCTACCACGTCTGGTTTTTTAAAAAACTCTTTAAGAGCAGTTTCAGGTTCACAGCAAAATCAAGAGGAAGTGTTGAAATTTCCTATCCCTTCCTTGACCCCACACATGTACAGCCTCCCTCATTGTCAATACCCCCATGGGAACCTATCACCTTTTTAAATGAGAATCTGGTTGGTCATTGCTTGTCTCTCTTTTCTCCTGGTCTGTGGTCTTCTGCCAAGCAGTACCTACTACAACCTGATACTCTTTCTTTTTTTTTTTCTTTCTCTTACCAGTTTGATATCTAGAAGCTATATACTTCAGTATAAACTATGTAAATCTTCATTGGTTCATGCTAGTCATGCAAAGTCCATTCTCCTTGTGTATTAATTAGATTAGGAATAATAATCCTATAACATAATTCTTGGTCATGAAGCATGGAGGAGTATCTGCTAAGGGATTCTGGAAAAAAAATTTCTCACTCTTTACAAAGGGATGGAAGCAAGAGACATTCTTCTTGTCTTCGGGCTATGTTGTATGAAGATGAAGTTATATTTGGAGCCACTGCAGTCGGCTTGCAACTTGAGGAGTCTAGTTTTAAGAGGAAAGCTAGTATGTTAAGACCGGCCAAGCAGAGAAAAGGAAAAACCTGTGTCTCTGTGGCATTGATAAGCCCTAAAAAGGGCAATCCTGAATGGGGCCTATATTTAATTAGGCTGCTTTGAGTTAATTTCTTCTCAGCTGAATGTATCCTAGCAGGTTTGAAATAAAACTTCAGCCCCTAAACTGATTAGGGTATGCAAAATTGTTCCCAACCTAGCTTTCACTAATAATTGTAATCGAATTTTCCCCTCTATCCATATATTCATCCTCTATAAACATTATCCAACTTTTTATTTTACCATCTACTAAATAATTACCTTATGATATCTTTCTTTACCTGTATCCTCAAAACTCAAATAGCATTTCTGTGCCACTTTCCCACCTCCTTCAGGAAGAATTTTTTCCCCTCTCATCTTGCTATTGTAGACATTTTTTTCCCCCTGTATTTCATTTCTAACTCTTTGATAGCTTGAGATTCTTAAGGGCAGAGAAATCATTCTGTATTTCCCCAGCCATATTGGTATAATATGCATACTGATCATATGTGGTACAAAAATGAAAAAGTGCTGGAAGGAGAGGTAATTGCTCTTCAGTGTTGTTGAGTTCCTGTATGATAAACTCCTGGGCCAAGGTCTTTATCAGTGACAGTATCTGAAGGCTTTGCGGGTTCAAGTTTTTTTTTTTAACTCCAGTAATCAGAGGAATCCCTAACGATGCTCAAGCAGAAGCAGCGCTAAGACTGGCTGTCTTTGTTTTTGATCATTTTCTGCTTATACATATCGTGAGAGAAAAATCACCATGGCCTTTCTTAGTTCACCAGCTCTCTACTGTGCACTGTTTCTCCCACAGCACTTTTGTAGATTATTAGGAAAAAAACCCCAAACCTCTAACTCTGCTAGTCAATCTCTCCTCCCAACCCATTTATGATATCAGCAATAGCACAACCTACACCACATTATGTGTTAGAACTGTTCAGAGTTCATTTTAAAGGCAAACATTACACTTCTGTGGTTAGTATAGGTTATTATTAGTAGTATAGATCATTTAGGATAGATTATTAATCTATCTTGATTTAATGAGCCCAAACTAAGCATTTGCTGTCATCTTTGCACAGATCTTTTTAAAGCAGAGATGGATCCAATTTGTTAGAGAAGGTGTGAGGAAGTGAAAGCTCCCAATTTTTAAAGCTACCTAGGAGAGAGAAAGCAAGGATGGGAATAGTTGGCTGCTATTTTGATCATTAAATATTCGTTGAAAGATTTGTCATCTTTGGGAGGAAAGTCAATTCAAGTCTATGAATATCAGATTCAGCTTCTTTCTAAAATGAGAATTGTACAGCTGACAAGATCTTTCAGGATCTGACCTCCTTAGCTGGGGGTCTCACATTTTCATTCTTTTGCTGGAGAGATATCTTGCATTTGATTCTCTTTGTCTTGAACCTAATTTGTTAGTAGGAATCAAAATAACAAGAAAAGTGAAAAATTATCTTTTGCTTCCTCATTATAGTTAGTTTCAGTGAGTGGCATCAAGATAACATTGGGATGGAATAGAGATCGCAGGGAGTAAAATGGAAAATACTATGACATTTACTCAATAGTTTCCCGTTTTATGGTTCTAAGAAATTTCAGAATTGTACATAAAGTGTCAAAAGTTATGTATAGTACAGTGACTCTGGGAATTCTAAATGATCAGTGTACTACTAAGAAACAGTTCTTCTCTTGGGGAATTTTCTCATTAAAACAAATGCTTTGCCACAGTGATATATTTTACATTTGGAATAAACTGCACATTCAGAAGTCAGAGAATTACTAATGGGCTTCGGATGTCTTTTCTTACTGCAATCAAAATGCTGTATTCAAGAGGAAATCTTTTACGAAAGTAACAGTGATGTTTGCATTGGGAAGAAAAATTATCTTAGTATAAGTTTCTCTTCTGGAGCTTCCTCCAGAGTTTAATAATTTCTCACTTTTCTGGGTCACCTCAGAAAACTGAACACATAAAAAGTGGAATTGAGCTGCATTTTTCATCTTTACCATTAATAACCTTGGAGGAAATTTGCATTTTCAGGGAAACATCAGAGCTGTCTTAGCTATGAAATTGCTCCTTCATAGTGTTTACAGCAAGTGAAAATTTACATAATATTTTAACTACAAGTTAGAAAAGGTCAAAATGATTGAAGTAGCATTTGAATTCAGAAATGATTAAAAACAATGAATAGTGTTGTGTATTCAGTAGGTCAGGTAACTTAGAGGACAATTCAGTAAGCCATTAAGAATCAAGAACAGGTAATTTCTATGGTTGTTTCGCTTTCCATTCCTTGAATTCCTCCTCTTCTTCCACGTTATGTTGTGTCCCGGACTAGAGTTTCAAAATGCCTGAAAGTCTCACTCCATATTGACAAAGCATATACATGTATTTTTCTCTCCAACTGAACCATCTTGGAAAGATGAAGTGCCTGAATATATTCTCTCTTGGACAGAAAAGAAGAAAAAAACCAACAACAATGACAAAACAAATCAAAACAAAAAAGAGACAAGGGTTACGACTATGTCTTAGAACCTCTCCATATGGATTGACTGAAGTCTAGTCTTGTGCTATGGTTGTTGTAATCTCAAGTTCTATCCTGAGAGCTACTTTTACCTTTTGGGCAAACTAAAAGGAAAAACCAAGATAGGTTAGAATCAAAGAACATTAGTATTGGCAAGAAACTTCAGACATTATCTAAATAAACTGTGGCCTATGTATGGAGTTTAATGATCTCATCCTTGGGAAGAGAAAATATTTTATTAGTTGCTAAGCTTGCAGATTCAGCTTGCAGGAGGCATGTCTTTTTTATGGTTCTTCTGAAACTCTGGTCCATCCTGGTTAATTTCATCAACTTGAGATTTTTAGGAGCCCCTTTTTGCATTTCTTCCCAATTTACCAGTTTCCATGGATAAATCTGGGGAGGCTGTTAACATCAGCCTTTCCAACCAACCCAGGCTCAGCATAACAGCTGTGAAGCAGGATGTTAATATAGACATGGATAAAATGTTGGTGAAGCGGGCAATAGATAAACATGCACAGAGGAGTTACCTACCATAAATGGAAGAGAGTGGCTTGTTTTCTTGTTCTTGTTTACCATGGAGCAGTTACCACAGTCACTGAGTAGGAAATATATTTTGAGTTGTTGCGTCTGATGGGAACAGAATTCCATGTTTCTATCCCTCAGCTCTAGCTCTGATGAACAAGGAAAAGTGAGCTGAGCCAGAAGTATTGATTGGGAGCCCCAATATCCAGACACTATTCACACTCCTTGGTATATATCTAAAAGAATTAAAAGTTAGAATGCTATAATGACACATGCATATCCATGTTTATAGCAGCACAATAGCCAGGTAATGGGAGCAGCCTAGGTGTCCATTGACAGATGAATGTATAAAGAGAATGTATGTACACATGATGGAGTTTTACTCTGCCATAAAGAACAAAATTATGTCATTTGCAGGAAAATGGATGGAACACCATGCTAAGTGAGGTCAGCAGAGTCAGAAAATCAAGGGCCACCACATGTTTTGTTTCATATTTGAAAGCTAGAGAGAAAACAGGAGAAAAAGGGACCATAAAAATGAGGAGAGAGAGCGCAGTAAACAGTGGAAGGGTATTGGGGGAAAAATGGGAAGGAAAAAAGGAGACTTAGGGACGGAAATGGAACAAATAATGTTATGTGTGTATATGAATGTATCACTATGAATCTCACTATTCTGTACAGGGTGGGACAGTGTGCAGAGGGAAACATACCAAGGGATGTTGTATGCATATATGAATGTACCATTTTGAATCTCAAAATGATGTATGACTGTAATACATCAATTTAAAAAAAGACATAAATGCCTACTTAAAACATCATGCCATTATATAGGAAGCCTGCATTGAGATATGAGATATTGATACGATTTCCCTATTCTTCCTCCATTTAAAAACCATAAATTTTTAAATTGGAAATAACATACATATGTAAAGATGTACAAACTATAAGCATATAGTTCAATGAATTATCTATCATAATGTGAACACATCTGTGTAATCACCACACACGGGACAAAACAGAACATCATGAGCATCCGCACATCTCCCCGAGCCCTCTCTAATCTCCTGCTCCTTCCCCCAGTGCAACCGTTATCCTGACTTCTAACACCTGTTTGGTATTATTTTGAACTTTACATAAATAGAAACACACATTATATACCCTTGTTGTTTCTGGATTTTTTCCAACATGATATTTGTGAGAATCATCTATGTTGGTATCTATGACAGAATGTATACCTATACTCTCTCAGGCCTACCATCGTAGTGAATGAGGCCAAATTCCATCTGCTCCGGGGCTTTTGTTGGCAGCCAGAGCTGCAACATGAAACCCAGAAATGCAGAGAAATGAATGATTCCCCAGCAGAGTCCAATGACTGACAAGAATTTGTGTGCAAATACTGTAGCTCCCTCACTCCCTGGATTGGATAGCTATAAGGCACATATTTTATGCCGACTTGTAGCATGTCCCAGGGGGAGTAAGTTCTACTTACAGTTGTAACCGGCTTGCTAATGTGCCCTTTATTTTCCCTGTCTCATTTTCCCACTCCCTTAGTAATATTTCCTGGAGTCACCTTTCAAACAAATTGGTTGGCTTTCAGTACTTATCTCTGGGTCTATTTCTGGGAACTTGATCTAATAACAAATAGCTTGATCATTTTCATTGATTTATGCATAGATTTTCAAAGTGGGTACTACTGCCCCCACCTTGGGTAGGGGGGCACTGGAATGAAATAAGATATATAAAAGAACACAAATTTGTCACTCCATCTTTCTGCCTATTTACTTAAGGTAGATTTCCAGAGGGGGTGCTGAATTTCTTTTTTCTGAAAAAAGGATGGTAAGAGAGGTAAGTTTAGGAATCTATGCAGGATATATTACTGTTACATGAATAACATGTAGCATTAAATTATTTATGTATTATTATGTCAATGGACATTTGAGTTGTTTCCAAGTATGGTTATTGCTAATAATATTAATGCAAACTTTTAACCATATCTTTTGGTAAACATAGCATTGTTGAATTTCTGGGTCAGAATATATGCATAGATTCAACTTCAGAAGAGGAAAAACTAGTTTTCAAGGTGATTTTTAACAATTTCTACAGCCATGCAGAATGTATAAGAATTCTAGCTAGTGCATATCTTTGTTGATATTCGATATGATCCGTCCTTTTCATTTAAATCATTCATCTAGGTATATAGTGTTATTTATTGAGTTTCAATTTACATTACTTTGAAGAGAAATGATCTTGATCACATTTTCAAATTTATATGTATATCTGTCATTTGGATATTCTCTTTTGTGAAATTTTGCTATATGGATTGAAGTTTGTGTCACACCCAAAATTCATATGTTGAAGCCCCAACCCCCAATGTGACTGACTTTGGAGATAAGGCCTTTATGAAGTGATTAAGGCCAAACAAGGTAATAACTGTGAGACCTTGATCTTATAGGATATGTCCTTATAAGAAGAAACAAGTTTTTCCCTCTCTCTTTTCTTTTCCCTCTCTCTCTCCCTCCCTTACTCCTTCTCCTTCTCCTCCTCCTCCTCTTCCTCCTCCTCCTCCTCCTCCTCCTCCTCCTCCTCCTCCTCCTTCTTCTTCTTCTTCTCTCTCTCTCTCTCTCTCTCTCTCTCTCTCTCCATGAGCATATATTGAGGAAAGGCTATGTGAGATTTTGCAAGAAAGTGGCCTCTGCAAATCAGGGAGATAGTACTCACCACAAACCCAGTCTGCTGGTGCCCTCATCATGGAATTCTAACCTCCACAATCATGAGAAAATAAATTTCTTGGTGCTGGAGGTGATATGACTTCTATCTCAGGTCTTGTGGATCTTTATTCAAATCTTTCCTTCATACGTAGAGAAAAAAATAGAACAGTTTGTATTTAATTTGTTTTTTCCAGAATTTCGGGATTTGTAGTCTATTAGCTACACTATTAGCTACACTATTGAAGCCACATAATCCCTTCTATTTTGTTATGGAAGCCCTAGCTCACCAGTAGAGATTATGGTACTGAGAAGTGAAGTCCCACTGTAACAAATACCTAAATATGTCTTTGGAACCAGATGATGGGTCGAGGCCAGAAAAGTTTTCAGATGCATGGTAGAAAAAGCCAACATTGTCATGAAGGGACTGTTGGTAGAAATATGGATGTTAAGGATGATTCCAATGAGATCTCAGACAGAAGAATGATCTGGAAAGAATGCCTTCATCTTCTTAGAAAGTATATATCATCTCATACAGAATGTTGGTATCAATATGGACATTAAAGGTCATTTGGTGAGGTCTAAAAGGAAATAAGGAAGTTTATCAACTGTCCCTACTTATCTGGTATCTGGCCCCAAGGTGGTTTGGTTAGGTGGATAGTGGCCCAGAGTGAGAGAGCCTGATAAAGAGGCGACCTGAGGATGATGAGCTCTGGATTGGTTAGGTGGCAAAAGAAAGACATGCTATCCAGGGAGCCATTTACTTACATCTAGGAATTCACCAGCCATGGGAGGGGCAGTGCCTCCATGGGCTACAAGACCCCAAGGTATCAAAACATGAAAACAAGGTATCAAAACATGAAAAATATGAAAGACATGATTGGACTGAAGAGGTCTTGATTGAGTTTTGGAATAAACAAGTTTTTCCATTTCAAAAAATCTTTCCTGATCTCAAAATTCTCTGTCTTCATGCATTTCTGTGCATCTTTTATGTTTTTTTGCTATTAATTTAATTTTTTTTATTATTTTATTAGTGCTTTTCAATCATACATCTTGAAGGATTTCAGAGTGGTTGACGTATGCACTCATCGGTCAATTAGCCCTCCCCCAATCCCACCCCCCGCCTCTCCCCTCCCTCCTTCCTGTTTTCAGCATAGTAGTTGGCTTTGATATCTTTGTATAAGTCCATCCTGTGCTCCAGTTTGTTTCCGTCTCCTTCCCTCCTGGCTCCCCCAGTTAGTTTGCCTTCTTCCTCATCTGAGGTTTTCTCTCTTTTTCTGGAGTCCCTCCTGTGTGGGACTGTGGCTCATCCTCCTATGACCTCAGTACTGGGGTACTCCAGGGTAGGGCCAGGGGCTCCCCCACCCCGTATCCCCAGCACTGGGGTGAGGGGTTGTTGGGGGGTGGGGCCGAAGGCTCACCCATCCTGTGTCACCAGTGCCAGGGGGAAAGGTTCTCTGGGGGCAGGGCCAAGGGCTCGCCCACCCCACGTCCCCAGTGCCTGGGGGAGGGTTTCTCTGGGGGTGGGGCCATAGGCTCTCCCACCCTGCATCCCCAGCACGAGGGGGAGGTGTTCTCTGGGGGTGGGGCCAAGGGCTCTACTGCCCCACATCCCCAGCGTCAGGGGTCTCTGGGGGCGGAGCTGAGGGTTCACCCGCCTCATGTCCCCAGTGTGGGGGGTCTCTGGGGGCGGGGCTGGGGGATGACCCGCCTGTGTTCTCAGTGCTGGGGGGGCATGTCTCATCTACCTATATCCTCAGTTCTGGGGTGTTCCAGGATGGTGTTGGGCTGCTCATGGGGGGGCCATGGCTCACTGGCTCATGTTCTCAGAGTTGGGCGGCTCCTGTGTATGGCCACCTCATCTTTGTCTCTCCTCATCACACTTGTTGCGGGAGCAGAGGCTCACGGTCCACTCCTTGAAACCATTGTCATTGTAGGTGCAGGTCTGGATTGATTTGGGCTTCATCATGTTCCGGAGTTGATCAGTTTCAATGGTGGTCTACAGTCGCTGTTTTCACAAGGATCTGCTGTCTCTTTGCTGTTGGTCTCCAGGAATCACGGTGTAGGCATGGCCCCGCATAGATGGCGTCCTCGCCTCCGCTCTCCACTGACCAGGTGAAATGCATGGAGATCTGTATAGACCCCCACTCTGTCCTCTGCCTCGCACTCTGCTGCTCTTTGGCTCTCTTTGTTTTGTTGAGTTTGGGCTGCCCTACTTTTCTTGTTAAGAAGCAGTCTTTCTGCTGGCCGAGTTCCGAGTTTCGGGGTGCTGGTGACACGCTGCCTCCCTTTATCTCACTCACCCGTGTTCTCGTTGTTGGGCGGCTCCGGGGGCCATGCCATATCCGTCCATGTCCTCAGTGCTGGGGTGTTCTGCGCCGGTGCTAGGCTACTCCAGGGAGGCCGTGTTTCACCCACTCGTTTTCTTGGTGTTGGGGTGCTCCTGTGTTTGGCCGCCTCATCTATGTCTCTCCACGTCACTTTCTTTGCGGGGGCTGAGGCTCGCATCCCACCCTTTGCAGTCATCATCGTTTTAGGTGTGGATCTGGTTCTACTTGGGCTTCATGGTCCCATGTCGAATGCTTTCGAAGGTGGACTATAATCGCTGGTTTCACAAGAATCAGCTGTTTTGTTGCTGGAGGATTCTGGGAGCCGCGGTGCTGGCGTGGCTCAGCCAACATGGCGCCTTTGTCTCTGCTCTCTGCTTACCAGGTGAAATGCTTTGAACTCCCTACCAACCTCTGCTCTGTCTGCTGCCTCGCATTCCACTGCACTTCAGCTCTCATTGTTTTGTTGAGTTTTGGCTGCCCCACTTTTCTTGTCAAGAAGCAGTCTTCCCGCTGGCCAAGCTCCGACTCTCGGAGCGCCAGCAATATGCTGCCTCTCCCTATCCCGCCATCTTGGTTCTCTATCTTGTATCTTTTGATAAGTTGGAGGGCTTAAAAGTTGTCTCTTATTCCTGCTGCATGTTTATCTTGTAAAAAGAAAGTTTCTTTCATTTACAGTTTGGCCTTTATCTAAACAATTGAGTCTTTCCATGTGACTGGTGTGTTCTTTCACCCTCATTTGCTTATCCATACAGAATAAGAGTTTGCTTGGTACTGGAGGTGAGACGACTTTCATTTCAGGTCTTGTGGGTCTTTATTCAAATCTTTCCTTCACAGGTATAGGAAAAATATAACTGTTTATATATTTTTTTCCAGAATTTCGGGATCTGTAGTCTATTAGATACACTATGCAGGTGAATTTCATTGAGGCAGTTTGCATATCTTTCCACTAATTTTTCTATAATCTGATTTTTCCCCATGGGATATTATTACTGATAAATTACCATGCTGTTTTAAAGAAAGTGTGGTCTACTTGTAAACCTCATGAAATCTTCAAAATTCTATTTTTATATGCTGTGTTAGTTTAGGTCCCCCATATGCAGAGTCTGAGTTAGGCAAGTGATTTATTTTTTAATTTTTATTTTGTTCTTTTTTTGTGTGTATGTGGTACTGTGGATCGAACCCAGGGGTGCTTTAGCTATGAGCTACACCCTCAACCCCTCCCTTTTTAAATTTTGAAACAGGGTTTTACTAAGTTGCACAGGCTGGCCTCAAAAACTGCAATCCTCCTGTCTTAGCCTCCCAACTGGGATTGCAGGTGTCTGTACAAGTGATTTATTAATGGGGTCACCAGGGTGTGAACTGCCTCAGAGAGTTTTTGTCCTGAGGAAAGGGTGCTGAACATTTTTACTCTGCATCAGGTAGTCATTGTCTGGGTTTCCCATGGAGGAAAGAGGTAGGAAGGTGGTGCATGTGTGTGTGGGGGGTGGATCTGGTCTCAGTGGTTGAGAAGGGAATAGTATGAACCATGATAGACAACATAGCTGCAGTAGGATGGATAAAGGGGATCTATCTGTGTGGGCACCAACAGTGGTTTCTGCATGTACTATAGCTCCAAGGGTCAACCATAAAGAGGATGCAGTTTCTCTTTATGTTTCTAGTCACTGAATCTTATGTAAAGGAGCCTCTTCAATTTTGAGTAAGTGAATAGCTAAAGTTACAAAGGTCTGTTATGTTTGTAAGAAGGTATCTGACGAAACAAAAAACCTTAATAGCTGTGCTTCCCCTGACATGAATTAATTTTAAATTTAGCATAAAATAAGTACTAATCATATACTATCTGTGCTTAGAAGTGTTTCTCAAAAATATAACTTCTTCCCAGAGGTAGTATAGTATGCTAATTATCCACTAGAGTTCCTTTTATATTCAAATCCCCAACAACTTGAGCTGTAATGGAAGTTGTCAATCTAGAAAAAGAAGCCAATTTAAAATGCATTAATAGGAAAAACAACAGCTGTTATAAATAGAGCTTCATATGCCTTTTAAGTATGTTTTAAGCTGCTCCTGAGACTTAAAGGAACTGGGACTATAGCAAAGTTTCATAACATACCCGGTCAAAATTAAAATACTACTTTGAATTCTATTCAGTTTTGTATCAATACACAAATGCTCAATAACCAACACTTCTAGACTTGATGGAGAACAAACATAAAGAATTCCTATAGTGGATCTTGTAGATTTCTACCATTATTAGAAAAATAAATACAACAAATGAACTTTTCACCTTCGAGAGCATTTTTCTTTTTATAATATATCCTGAGTCCTAACATATATGATAAGTATCCACTTACCTTACAGTTAAGCTGTGGTTAACTTCCATAATTCGAAACATAATCATATTAAAATTTGTTCAGAGGAAAGAGAAATACCACCATGAACAACAGAAATTTTTTTTTCTTAAGGAGAGAAGTGGGATTGTGTTTTAAGAATCTAATGACCAAAGTCCTGTTTTAAAATTAGGGTTTGATTAAATAGAATTGACTTTTTTATACCAGGCATCTTAAATTTTTAATAAACTGTAGCAGAGTAGAATTTCAAAAATGTGACAGTCATGAAAAATCACTGCTCAGATCTCCAGCTACAGAGAGCCATGTTGACCGACAGCTTCATCTTCTGGCCCAGTGGATTTGACACTGCCTTTGTGATAGGGCCATGCTTCTCATAAGCATCGCTCAGCCAATGACTTGAGTATGGCGAAGGTATGAAAGACAGTCCATTATGGCAAGATGGTGGACTCTTCCTCTCTGTGTCTCTGGATCAAGGATGCCCCATTGACATGGCTCAAACTTTCTTAGAACTGTGACTCCTCTTACCTTGTGCTAGCCCCCTATCTCCTCCCATGGGACTCACAATGCGAAGCCTCCCTCTACCATCTCCTGCTGCCTTACCAAATAAATCACTTACATGCATAATCTCACATTGCTATGTGCTTTGCAGTGGACCTAAATGAACAGAAGTGGGAATGAGAGTGGTCCAATAAAACAGGTGCTAGAAAGAGGGTATGGAACTAGCTCACTAAGCACCTAGTTGGCAAAGAAGATGACTTCCTGAGCAGATGGCCCAACTGCTAAATATTTCATCAGTGGTAACTTGGGAAAACATTCCAGTGAGGGGAATACCCTTGCAGGTGTGATGATTCAGGCATCCCAGTGATGGGGTTGATTGGGATTGGGGGAACAATGCTTTTGAAAACAGCAGCATTGGTTTGTTAGTACTAAGTTGTATTGCCATCCTGTGGAGGAAGTATGAGAAACTGAGGGCTGTTGAGAGCATGGGGACCAGGAGGCATCTTTGGTAGCTTACAGAGTCCCTTATCTATGTAGAAGAGCAGCCACAGCTGCAGAGCGAAATGATCTATAGAATGAGAGCTCTTCAGAGGCATCTGAATGCTCATTCTCTAAGAAGCATCTGTTTTGCTAAATTCAGGATTCTGCATTGGAGACGTGGAGCCCTGAAACATGGATGGGGTTTTGGGTTGATAGTTCTGAGGAGGTTGTCTCTGCAGATCCTAAAATCCTTAGAGCCTAAGAAAGTAGTCAATCTTTTTTTAGAAGACTCTGTAGAGGCTTCATTGAGGTAAGATATCAGGCGTCTCTCTCAGGAACTCTTCCTAGTTCCTTTCCTGGTTAACTAAGGTAAATCCCAGCACATCTCAGCTGGTAGGCCTGATAAGGGACAGACTAGAGACTGGAAGCATTGCAAGACTTAGCTATAATGTACTCTGCTGGCAGGAGCAGAGGCAACGGTCATTTCAGAATGCTAGAATACTCTCCTGAAGGCACACAGTCTCAGAGGTAGCACTCTGAAAGAATGGGGTACCATCACTCAGGATACAATATACTCATTAAGCCAGAAACCTCCTTACAGTCCTGTGTCTCCAATAAATAGAACATGTGGGTGAAGAAACACAGGAATACAACAAGGAATGGCATTTCTACCACCACTCCCAGCGATCTACTAGGGGACTTTGCGCTTCCTGTCCTCTCAACTCTACACTTGCAGGGTTGGAATTCCTTCAAAGGAGGCATGCTATTGAAGGAGACACAGCAAGGTTCCCATTAAATGACAAGTGTCATTTGCCATCAGCACATTTTGGACATTTTGTGCCTAGAATCCTGCAAGGAAGAGTCACCATCATGACAGAGTTAAACAACTCTGACCAGGAAGAGGACCAAGAAAAGGATGAGCTGGGCGTGGTGGCACACTCTTGTAATCCCAGTACTTTGGGAGGCGGAGACCAGAGGATCCGGGTTCGCGGCCAGCCTCAGCTCTCTCTATCTCTCTCTCTCCATGTCTCTCTCTCTTGCTCTCTCTCTTTCTCTTTAGTGAGGCCCTCCGCAACTTCGTGAGACCTGGTTTCAAGATAAAGCATAAAAAATAGGGCCAGGGGCGTAGCGCAGAGGTAGAACACCCCTGGGTTCAATCCCTGGTACCGCAAAAAAAAAAAAAAAAAGAAAAGGATGTAGAGCACTTTTATACAATGAAGCAAGAAGGAATATGCACAGTGCTTAGATGATCTGCAGGGGCTGCTGGTACTCCTCTTCCCATTAACACCATGGATGGACAAGTACAACAATGTAACCAGAGAAAATATGATTGCTGGGTGCTTATACTCTTAAGAAGGAAGCTTTGGGTCACACTAGCAGGTAAGACATCCCAAACTACTGGTACTGGAAACATAGGGTACTGGAAATTTAGACTGCCCAGTGGAGGAGGGTGAGGGTAAGTACCAGTTGTGGCCCTGTGACCAAATGCACTGATGGGTCTTCAGCTCATTCCACTAATCTCACTCTTAGAAGTTTCTCCTCAGGAGAAGTTCCTCTACAGGAACCATGGAGGAGCTGTTCTTGAGACTTATGAAGGAGTAAATGTGTACTGCATGTGGGGCAGCCTGTGGTAGCTGTGGAAACTCACTGCTGAGCTCTCCTGCTGTGGGGAGTATGCTTGAATGATGGCTCCTGCTGCTGCTGCCTGAATCATCTGCCACCGCACCTGCACCGCAGCCATGCTTCCTGATGGCTGCTCCTATTTAGTGAGCATGGCAGGGGTTCCAGCGTTGGCCCATTCTAGTCAGAAGAGGGACAACCCAGATGGCTGACATATGACATATTAAAAACATTAGCCGGATCCAGGCACGGTGGTGCATGCCTATAATCCCGGTACTTAGGGGACTGAGACAGGAGGATCGCAGGCTTGAACCCTACCTCAGCAATTAGCAAGACCCTGTTTCATAAAAAAAAAATAGGTCTGGGGGTGTAGCTCAGAGGTAGAACTCCTCTAAGTTGAATCCCCCGGACCACACACACACACACACACATACATACACACAACTATATGTGTATATATATGCATGTGAAAGAAAAAACTTAGTTTCTATTCTTTCTTTAGTAAGAGTTTTTATATATATTGTGTACCCACATAAATGCGTGCACACACACACACACACACACACACACACACACACACACACATCTGTGCATAGGAAAGAAAAAACTTAGTTTCTATTCTTGCTTTAGTAAGAGTTTTTTAAATATAAAAACTACAGCTATATCACAATTAAAAATGGGCAGAAGATATGAAATGCAGAGATATAAATAACCAATAAATATATAAAATGGTTCTTTCTCTCATAATTAAAGGAATTTGAATAGAATCTCTCATGAGTAAAGGGGCCCAAAACAAGGAGATATCATGTTCTTAACTTTTAGATTTGCAAAAGTTGGTTGAGTTAACCCAGTGGTCAAAAGGATGTTGGGATATAGAAAAGCTCATATAAAATTCTTGGAAGTATTAACAGTTGAAAATATGGGAAAAGACAATTCTATTATTTATAGAAGTTTTAAATGACATTTCCTTTGTTTGACTCAACAATCCTATGACTAGGTTTTTGTAATAGTTGCATTAGTATAAGAATATTGAACTATACCATTGTTTGTAATAGCAAAAACTTTGTGGTGACCAATACTGATTGATGCTTACTATGTGTCAAATACTGTAAAGCACTTTACATGCATTCGCTTATTTAATTCCCACATTCTATGATACAGGTAATTTGTTATTCCATCTTACAGGTGACGAGACTAGGGCCCAAAGGGGGTAAGACAATTGTCTGAGATCTGGGTAGTGGTGGAGCTGGAACTGAACCAGATAATCTGGTTCCAGTGGACATTCTTTTACCCACTATACATATTACTTCTTGGTAAGTTGAGGCACAGATTCACAATCATTTAGCCACAATTCTGAAATTCAGTTCTGGTAACCAAAAACTCTTATACCATATTTGGTAGAAAATCTGACCTAATTGAACTTGTATGGCAATAGTTTTGGTAAACTTGAAATGAACTGATACAAATCTATTTATAGTTATTATTTAATTCCATTTAGTGACATACTAATTAATGTTTCACTTCAGAAATATTAATGTGTTTGAATATGGGTGATGTTTGAAGGCTGCTGGGTATATTTTATAATATATTGCATATACTATGTATGAATGGACTAGATAGATGCTGAAGATAAAAATTGACAGTGATAAAAATTGGGTGAGACGTGAGAGAGAGACTTGAAGAAGGACCCATAGATTAATAACTTACAAAAATATAGGATTATTGAGCCATTTACTGTAATAGGGAATTAAGCATGCTCAAGTCTCAATAATGGGATGGATTTGAATTCAGTTTGATGTGCTCTTGAGACATCAGCCTCAGTATCAATAGGCAGTTTGATATATTTTTATGAAAGTCAAGGACAGCTCTCGGCTGAAGAATGAAATGTGTTTCAGAAGTAGGTTGTGTGAAATCCTGCTGAGTTATCAAATAAGAAGATGTGACTTGGTTTAGCCACTTGTAGATTACAGATAACTTCAGTAAAAGCTGTTATTTATTTATTTATTTATTTATTTATTTATTTTTTAAATACTACTGATGGAATCCTAGACTGAAGACTGAGTGTTGGGGTACAAATGGAGATTAAAAAAAATACAGGGCATGCTTTGAAGAAACTTGGTGTGTAAGGGTAGAGAGAATAAGGGTAGTTAGAGGAGACTGTGAAACTGGAGGGAAGAGTATTGAGACTTGAGCATACTTAGGAACAAGATGGCAAAGGCATAATCAATATGCATCTTTTTTTCAATAAATGGGCAGGATAGGATCCAACCTCAATGCTGATTTAGGGATAGGTTTTGGAGAGGAAGAGGGACATTTGTTGACTTGCTTTAGGAGGGAAGGAGGATAGTGCATGTGCAGACTCTGTGTATGAAGATCTCATACACAGTGTTTTGAATCAGGAAGAAGAAGAGATGCCCTCAGATAGCCTCATGTTAGTGCCTCATCTTCAGTACTGTGGTGTGGGGTGCACTTGAAAGTTTCACAAGGCAAGTGATTGGAAATAACTTGTCAGTTGTGGCGTGTCGTTAAAGACGTTAACAGGGCATTGCCATGCAGTCTTGAGAATCCATTGAGATGAGAGTTCATGGCTTATTTTGCTACCAAACTGTAGCTCCTTCTCTAGCAAGGCTATCTCCTAGGAATGCTGCTAGGGTATAGGAGTTAGAAATATTCCCAAAAGAGAGGGCAATGATGAGTCGGGCATTGTGGCACATTCTTTTAATTCCAGTACTTGGGAGACTGAGACAGGAGGTTCACAGGTTTGAGGCCAGCCTCAGCAACTTAGCGAGACCCTTGGTAACTTAGTGAAACCCTATTACAAAATAAAAATGACTGGGCGTGTAGCTCAGAGGTAGAATGCCTCTGGGTTCAATTCCCAGTACCAATGCTCCTTCAGCAGACCTATCCCTGCTTAATTAAGGAAACTTGGCTGCTAGCCTTAAAAAATTGTAATTGCTCACTTCTAAATAATTATCGTAGCTGAAGTACTGAAATGAAAGTTATAGTGTAGAATTTAAGCAAAGCTCAGGCTCAGGAGTCGGGTGACCTTGGTTAGAATCCTAGCTTTGCATTTACTTAGCTGAATATCTTTGGGCAAATCAGTTCATCTCCCAAAGTCTCAACTGCCTCATCTCTAAAATGGATTGATTAATGGAAAACCCTTCAAGTAGTGCTTGCTCATATCAAACGATGCAGGACCCCTCCCAGGGCTTCAGAGAGAGTAAGTAAAGGAACCCATAAAGCAGGCAGTCTGGTTCAGAGTTTAGGCTTCTACAAATTATGCAGTACTGTTCAGAGAGCCCAAATGTTAGCTGCAATTTTTAAAATTTATGTCTACCATCTAAAGAAGTATGACTTTTTAAAGTATGCTCTCACTTTTTGTTTGTTCACTTAAAGTCAATAAAGAAGAAGTACTTCATAAAACATGCTCTTGCAAAACTGTCCTTGGGTAATATAGTGGATTGACATTTTTACAATATGTTACATTTTGTCCCACTCAATATGGTGGCATTTAGATTCTGGTACATGTGAGTGTACAGTGCTATCTCTGTTAGCACAAAACAAAATCTCTTAGGAAAATAAAATGGCCATTTGAATGGGGAGAAACTGGCAAATAATAGGCAAATGAGTGTTTTTGTCTTTCAAGCTAATGTGGTTGCAAGATCAACATTTTCAGGCTTTGAAACAAAATCTATAAAACAAGAACATATTTTCATAACAATTATACTCTTTTTCTTTGTTAGACAAAGAGATAACACAATATATCTACCCTTGTGGTGTTATCCCTAACTCCCTGTGGTATGTCTGAAAAATATGAAAGATGAATTAAAGAATTAAGGAACAAGGAAAACTGGTTTCCTTGTGCTCCAATTAGGAAGGTCATCTCAAAAGTGAAAATTTAAAAGAAAAAAAATTAAAGCAAATACCACAGTAAATGAAATATCACACCCAAAATTCCTTCTAAAATATACCAAAGCTATCAAATAAAAAATGTCCTCTAAACATTTTTAAAATTTTAGTTTATATCTCTAGGAAAGTTAGGATAGGGTCCTTTTTAGTTAGATCACATTAATCTCAGGAAACATTTTCTGTTAAATCATACGCACAAAAATAATAATTAATATGGATTATAAAGGAGTACTGACTTACAGCATCAAAATTTGGTCAGATTGAATCTCTTAAACATGATGCTATACAGAGGAGATTAATTTATGTCCAAAATAAAATTCTACACATCACTCACTCCTCACCCACTCTCCTGTGCTTTGACTGGCACCAATTTAATTAATCACTCAAGTCAAAACCTAAGCTTTACCTTTATCCTTTTGCTTCCTTCAGTGCATTACCTGGTCTAGATACTTTCATTTCCTGAACCATCCCTGTCTCTCTGTCCCCATTGTCACTACCTTAGCTTGACCTCTCCTAGTTTCTGGCCTCAACTATTTGCATATCCATGAACTGAACTCCCTGCCAACCCTTTACCACATCTCAGATTATGCAGCTTCCTTCTGACGCTTTGCCTGCAGAACTACCTGGTTGCATAGGCGATAGCATGCCCTTCCTGATCTGGCCCCTGCCCAAGACTCTACCATCTTGTCTTGTTATTTCTTTTATGCCCTCAAATCTGGTCATAGTCAACTGCCTGCAGCTCTTTGCAGGCAGCACAACCATATTGGCAAGTTGTCAAAATGCAAATGCTTGCCCTTCTGTCTGAATGCTGCATCTCTGCTTTTGTCTTCCTGGTATATTGCTAGTCATTGTTCAAAAGTCTTCTCAGATGCAGTGCCTTCTATGAGGACTTTGTTCAGAATTCCTACAATCCTTTCACTCCTCACTAACTTCATCCCACAGACTTAAGGAATTTTTAGGAAATACTGTGTTAGTACTTAGTGCTCATTTATAGAAGTACGCATCAAATAATATAATTATTAGATTGGATTTGCTGTCCACTAAATATTGAATTAACATAGTGTGTGATTTCACTTTATTGATCTAATGCCATTTACATTTGCATTTTATGCAGTATATGTTTGATAACTGTTGAACTGAACATCAGATTAGGTGAATTGGGGTATACTGCTAGACTTTCATAAGTTCTAAATTTAATTTTTGAATAGTCAGGGATTTCTGAATACTATTCATGAATTTTTAACATTCATTAACTATTTAAATTTGTTAACATTTGTATTTGTTAACATTTAAATGCTGGCAAGGATTAGGAAAATAGAAGCTCTTATACACTGTTGGTGGTAGTGCAAATTAGTACAACCACTATGGAGATATGGAGGTTCCTCAAAAGTCTAGGAATCTAACTACCATGTGACCCAGCTATACCACTCCTCAGTATATTTTCAAAAGAATTAAAGTCAGAATACTATACTGACACATGCATATCCATGTTCACAGCAGCACAAGTCACAATAGCTAAACTATGGAACCAATCTAGGTGTCCATCAACAGATGAAAAGATAAAGAAAATGGTTTATACACACAATGGGATTTTACTCAGCCATAAAGAAGAATAAAATTATGTCATTTTTAGGAAAATGGATGGAACTAGAGAATATTATGCTAAGTGAGAACAGCCAGTCTCAGGAAGTCAAGGGTCATATGATATTTGGAAGCTAGAGAGAAGAAGGAAGCAAAAGGGATTTCAGATAAATGAGGAGAGAAATCAGTAGAATAGAGGGAAGGGAATGGGGGCAGAGAGTTGGGTAAGGGAAAAGGAGGCTTGCTGAGGGAAGCAGTTCAAATAATGCTCTGTCCACATATGAAGGTATCACCACCAATCTCACTAACATGTACAGGGTTGGGGAGAGTGGGATGGGATCGGGGGAGACACACTAAGTACTGTGTGCAGGTACGTTTGTATCACTTAGAACCTCACTATGCTGTATAATTGCAATGCATCCATAAAATAAAAACAAAGCATTTGTTAAATGAATAGCTCATTTAATGGAAAGTGAAATGTGTCAAGTTGCTGAGGCTGGCCTCGAACCTGCGATCCTCCTATCTCACCCTCCTAAGTATTGGGAATATAGGTGTATGCCACCTTGCCCAGATTTAACTGCATTTTTTAATTCGTGTGGCATTCAGAATCTGTGCTGATTGAATGGTTTCTTAGATTCTCTCAGTTCTTTTTTTATATTGATATTTTCGCCTCCCCCTTTTTTTTCTTTTGTATCACTATTTTCCCTAAAAGTGTCCTCTGTGATTTCTTTTATTCTCCACAGTTTTTGGTATTTATGCATATTGCTAGGTAATCCTTGGACCTTTTAAACCTGATTTATGAATATCTGTTTTTCTCTGTAAGATAATTGCCTACTTTTCAAATGATGATACTGAATTATAAAACCTTGGGGTCCTGGAATACCCAGGGAATACGTCACTCTGTTCTCCTTAGGAAAATCTCTAGTTAAGATTCTGGGTATTCCAAGTTGGATGTTTTAATCTTGTGTGTGTGTGTGTGTGTGTGTGTGTGTGTGTGTGTGTGTTACTGGGAATGGAACCCAGGGGCCTTCTGCCTCCGAGCTATACCCCAGACCTATTTTATTTTTTATTTGGAAACAGGTCTTGCTAAATTGCTAAGAGCCTCACTGAGTTGCAGAGTCTAGCTTCAAACCTGCAATGCTCCTGTCTCAGCCTGCCAAGTACTGGGATTACAAGCGTGCACCACCACGCCCGGCTGTTTTAATCATTTTTGAGGAAAACACATCATTGTTTGCTTAATTTGTAAAGATGTACCACTGATTTGCCATACAGACACTATGATCTCTACTAGCACTATAAAGAGTCTGATTTTTTAATATTGTGCTACCTTAATATAATTTTCAAATTGAAGCATTTAAATTTTGCGTTTGAAAAATGGTGACACATTTCTCTCCTAAAAGCCATTATTTGCCGGGCATGGTGGCGCACGCTTGTAATCCCAGTACTTGGGAGGCTGAGACTGGAGGATCTGGCTTCACGGCCAGCCTCAGCTACTCAGTGAGGCCCTCCGCAACTTCGCGAGACCCGGTTTCAAAATAAAGTATAAAAAATAGGGCCGGGGGTGTAGCTCGGAGGTAGAATGCCCCTGGGTTCAATCCCTGGTACCGCCAAAAAAGAAAAAAAGCCATTATTTGACTTTGAATAAACTACCAATTATAATTCCTTCGTTCTTATTCCATATTTCCTAACTCATGTTTATATACCCAGAAAAGTGTTTCTTTAGGATGTGATACTTCATTTTGTTGTGTATTAGGAACAATAATTTAAAATGTACCTTTTGTGTCTGAGGAATTGTATTATTCATTTCATGTCAGTGATTTTGATGGGGATTGGGCTCGCATTGATTACTAATAGGTATCAATTGCCAATAGTGAGAACAAGCTCTCATACTCAGGCAGGACAATAAAATCCTTTTCTCTGTCTCTAAGTTGTCAGCCGAGAGCTGCAGCCAAGGTTGACCTTGGTCAGCTAAAAGTTGGCTGTTAGCCCAGCTAGAAGCTGAATGGTATAAGCAAGCA
>PVJS01008572.1:0-52728 GCA_004027185.1 Glis glis
TTAATGGTGTGGAAAACATTTTCCGTATTTGCTTCTCAACATGATGGCTTTGTGTGCTGAAAGATGGAGGAGTGTTAGTACTGAATATGAATACTATGAGAGGGAAAATATGTGACTTGATATGTCTGTGTTATATGAATATTCAGATGTTCAACAGATCTGCTGCAGAATCAAGATAGCATCTTAATTGAAAACTCTCCATGTAAACCTCTTAGAAAATAATGACGTCTGCAGGAGCTTTGGGCATTTCAATACTATGAATATTTGAGAAAGGAGGGTTCTTGCAAGGGAATGTGGTTGTACAAGTTTTTTAGATAACAAGGCAGTGTGGGAATATTTTGGGGGAGGAGAAGGCATGGGATTATCTGGGGGCAACAACATTGGAGATGAGATGTGACAGCTTGACTCACCACCTTCAAGTTACTGTATACTCATCCTTGAGCCTCAGCTCAGATTCAAGGACCCTAACCTGACTACCTGTGATCCTCTTCCCTTTAGCCAGGTCACATCGTCATTAGAGGTGCTCTGGACCCCAGTCATTCTTGCACAGTGCACAATACCATTGTAATGGAATCATTAACTGTGTTTAGGAAAAAGGAGCTCAGGTGAGCAAGAAATATAACAATTTGTACTTCAAGATTGCATTCAACCACCGTAGTAGAAGCATCAATTTGGGATCTTAAGGGGTTCTGTAGTTCTTTAGGACTAAAGTTCAAGAGTTGGAGGGAGAGAGAGAAGAAAGGAAGATGTTGAGGACCCACCTTGTCTTCAGTGTTATTTTCCCATAAAGCTGTCTGTTAAGATATGTGAAGTCCTAGCCGGGCATGGTGGTGCATGCCTGTTATCCTAGTACTTGGGAGGCTGAAATAGGAGGATCTCAGGTTCCAGGCCAACCTCAGCAACTTAGCAAGACATTTTTATTTCAAAAAAGAAAAAGAGCTTGGGATGTAACTGGGAGGTAGAATGTCCCTGGTTTAATCCCCAGTACCACAAAAAAAGAAAGAAAAAAGATATCTAAAGTCTTATTTGATAAGCATCTAGGCTGTTTGACAATAGCCAGAGAAACGCCTTCTGTACTGCCAACACTAACTCTGGTGCAAGGGGCACAGTCTTGCTATTAAAGTGGGGAGAATACAAGGAGAGGAAAGGAAGTAGCCAGAGAGAAAAAAAAACTGATCAGTATTTTTTTTAAATAGTAGTTCAAACATATATCTACTCTATCTAGGAATGTGTAGTTAAAGTTATAAGGGATAAATAATTTGCCACTCTTTGCTGGCTCTGTGTGTGGTGTGGAAGTTTAAACCTCTTTAAAGAAAAATAGTTTCAAAATATTATCCAAAAGGTGGAAGCAACCCAAGCATCCATTGACAGACAAATAGATAAATAAATGTGGTGTATACTTACAATGGGATATTAAAAGCATGGTTCCCATGCAGGAAGGCTCAGAGGTGGAGCATGGTTGGAGGAAGTAGGTCACTGGGGGGCCTTAGTATGGTCCTGAGGACTATATATGTCCTAGTGCCCTCCTCTTGCTGTCTCTGCTTCTGACAGCCATGTGCTATGCTGCGGCCATTTCTGCCTTGGAGCCACTGACTATGGACTGAACCTCTAAAACTGTAAGCCAAATAAACCTTTCCTCCTCTAAAAATAAAAAAAAATGGTATATACTTATAATGGGATATCATTTCACCTTAAAGAGGAAGGAAATTGTGATACATACTGCAACATCGGTGGACACTGAAAACATGATGCTAAGTAAAATGAGCCAGACACGAAAGACAAATACTGTATGATTCCACTCATATAAGATACCCAAAGTAGTCAAATTCATGGAGGCAGGAAGTAAAATGGTGATTTCCAGTGGCTAAATGGAGAAAAAAATGGAAAGTTATTGTTTAGTGGGTACAGAGTTTCCGCTTTGTAGACTGAAAAGAGTGTGAAAATGGAGAGATGGATGGTGGTAATGTTTGCACAACAGTGTGACTGTACAGAATGCCACTGAACTCTATGCTTAAAAATGCTTAAGAGTAAATTTGCTGGGCATGGTGGTAGATCACAGGTTCTAGGACAACCTCAGCAAGTAGTGAGGCTCTCATCAACCTAACGAGATTCTGTTTCAAAATAAAAATAAAAAATAGGGCTGGGGGTATAGCTCAAAGGTAGAATGCCCCTGGGTTCAATCTCCAGTACCCTCCCAAAAAAATTAGGGAATAGAGGTGTAGTTCAGTGGTAGAGCATGTGCTTAGCATGCTTGAGGCCCTGGGTTCAATTCCCAGCACAAAAAAATCAAACAAAAATTATCCAAATACATGTATAATTAGTTATTTAATCTCTTTCCCTTTGATTAGAAGATAAGCTCTGTGATTGGAACCTTGTAGATCTTACTCATTACTCTCTGCCTATCACCTAGCAAGTACTTCACACTCGACAGTGGCTCCAGAGATATTTATCAAATGGATAAATCATCCTCAGAGTGGGTTTGGGGGGCAGAATGTGCCTCCAGGAAAGCAGTATCTCATATGATGAATTACCTAGGAAACATTGGCAGAGGATGGCATAATTTGCTACTGATAATATTCAGTTGCCATAGTACTTGGGAATTTGTGAACATATATCTTGATTAAATGCAGAAAGACAGGAAAAACAGATATCATGTTACACACTTATAGTCATTTTTAATTTCCTCCCCTGCAGAAGAGGGCTTCTTCCTGGTGAGTCTTTTAAAACAACGTGGGTTTCTTTATTTTATATTATTTAATGTGTTTTAATAGATTAGCACAAATCACTTACATTTTAGCTTATAAGATTTGACCTAAACTAAACATTTCCGGTCTTTAATTATAAAGAAAATAGAACAGGGAAGGGAGGCATGCAGTGGGGAAGTGGGGAAAGCGAATTCTCAGAAGCTAGGAGGAAAAAAGAATGGCTCTGGGGAAGTAAGCAATTTTAATTGCAGATGATATTACTAAAATTAAAAATTCATATGACTTTTGGCCCAGCAAACTCATGCCTGGGAATCTATCCCACAGAGATAAAACCACTAGTTCATATAGACATGCGTATATGGATGCTAGCACAGCAGTATTCACTGTGACAAAAAGCAGGAAACAAAGCCCATGGCTGAATAATTTATGGCATAGCAACATCTTGAATTATTATTCAGCTATTAAAAGGAATGAATTAAATCTAAACCAACTGACTTGGAGAGATTTCCACAAGGTATTATTAAGTGAGAAAAGAAAGACGTGGAAAGTGTATAATATGCTCTCACTTTTATAAAGCAAAAAATAAAAGTCCTATAAAAGAAAAGATAAAAAAACCATTAAATTTTGTGAGAATGGGAAAATCATGGGAGAATGAACACTTGGCTGGTGATATGGCGTGTGTGTGTGTGTGTGTGTGTGTGTGTGTGTGTGTGTTTTGCTGGGTAATGTGTTGCGCTGGGGAGAGGAAGAAGAGGAGGAAAGGAAGGGGAAACCAAGCAGAGGAACCAAAGAAAAACATTGCACCAACATAACAAAATCACATATGACACACATTCATGCAGAATCACATATAATATAGAAAAAAAATTTTTTTTGGTGTCAGTGATTGAACCCAGGGCCTTGTACATACTAAGCACATGCTCTATCACTGAACTATACTCCTGGCCCCCTGAATAATTTAAATTTAAAAAATTATGCAAAAAAAATCAAATGCTCAGAGCTGGGTGCAAGTGTGCATACCTGTAATCCCAGTACTTGGGAGGCTGAGACAGGAGGATCACAGGTTCAAGGCCAGCCTCAGCAACTTAGCGAGACCCTGTTTCAAAAAAAGGGGGGCGAGCTAGGAGTGTAGTGCAGAGGTACAATGTCTCTGGGTTCAATCTCCAACATAAAAAACAAAAACAAAAACAACAAAGCTGTTTCCTTAGATCAAGGGGCTGCCCTTTAGCTTTGATTCCATCATCTCTGAAACTCACATGTTGGTGGCAGAGGGATGGGACAGTTGTAAGTGATACTGGCTTCCAAAAACGATCTTGATCACTCTTGATCAAGCTCAGCTTCCCTTTTTCCTGACTGACAGGATAGGAGGCTGGGGCGGGTGTGTCAGTGTGGGGCTGCTGTTTGGAATGTTGGGAACAAACATTTGTAAAAAAATAGAAATGAAGGTGCTTCTGAGGACTTTATGAGAAACTCCCAGAGGTAACAACATACATGAAAACTGACTGAGAAGGAAAAAGTATGGGGAAAAAACCTGTTGGAGGGTACTCTGTTTTATTCACTCTGGGATCTGGTATAGATCCAGGAAGGGAGCCTCACCTTCACTAAAGTGGTCTACTCCGTGCCCTGTGGTATACAATGGACGCTGAAGGCTAGACAAGAGGTGCAGTGTGGAAAAGCCACATGTTGTGGTGGTTCAGAGCTTGAAATCTGGGGTAAAGTAGCCTTAGGTTCCAACCTGTATTCACTTGATATAGGCTGCTTTGACAACAGACTCAAGACAGCTCCTTAAACACAATAATAGTGTAATTTGTTTGTTTGTTTTTGGTACTAGGGATTGAACCCAGGGGCATTCTACCTCTGAGCTACACTTTCAGCCTGTTTTATTTTTATTTTGAAACAGGGTCTTACTAGGTTTCTGAGAATCTCTCTAAATTGCCGAGGCTGGCCTTGAGCCTGTGATCTTTCTGACTCAGCCTCCCAAGTACTGGTTATAGGCATGTGCCACCAAGCCTGGCTGTGTAATTGTTTTTCAAGTTAATAATCCAGATAACTAATGCTAGTCTGGCAGCTAGATGGTGGTGTATCTCCAGACTCCTTTTTGCCCTCTGCTCTCCCACGCCTTCATTGGTTCACCATTCCATTTACCTTCCAATATGCTGGAGGGAGAAAGAGAAAAGAGGAAGATGTACTCCTTTCCTTCTGAGAACCTACACTCAGAAATTGAATGTATCCTATTGGCAGGAGGATTGCAAGTTCAAGGTCAGCCTGAGCAACCTAGCAAGACCCTGTCTCAAAATAAAAAGGGCTGGGGATGTAGTTCAGTGGTAGAGCACACACACACACACACACACACACACACACACACACACACATACACACACGTGCCTATACTCAGAGGTTGAATGCATCCCATTGGCCAGACTGTAGTTATGTAACTACCATTTAGCAGCAAGGAAGGCAGGGAAATGTGGTCTCTGGCTGGCTTGTGCCCAGCCCAAACTTCCATTATTAAAGAAAGTAGGGCGAGAGACATTCACCCCAAAACCACACAACTATATCCTTATAAACCTAAGAATAGTGGAATGAACTCCAAAGGCATAAGAGAGGGAGCCCTAAGTCAGTCTTGGAGGGTGGGGTTCAGGGAATTAACTTTATCCTGAGGTTTTAGGCAGACATCTGAAGGAGTTAACTAGATGAAGCAGGAAAGAGGGTTCTAAGAGGAGCAACAAGGCACAAAAACCCCAAAATGAGAGGGACAAAACATATCTAAGGAATTGAAAAAAAAGGTTTAATTTAAAGACACATGTAAATTGATTCTCTTTCCAGAGACCTGTGGCTGGCTAATGAAATATATTCCAACATGAGCACCAACTCTAAAAGACACCGTTTATTTTCTGCAGCTTGGAAATATCCCACTGTGGTTTGTCTGACAGCCCAGAGAAAGATGACGTTGGTTTGGGAAGGTCTAATTATTCCTCACGTAAGACGTGGGTAATAAGGCTTTGTGCATGTTGCCTTAGAGGAAATTAGCAAAGTATGTACCTTGTTTGAGTTATTTATGATTTTAAGTAACCTCAGGAATTAGTCCTATCACGTTTGTGTATAATGTACTGAAACGGGGTGGCTTTGAAAATCAGTTGCTGTTTTGCGTTAAAGGAACAGATTGGCAATTGGTTAGCAGACCCACCCTGGGCTGTGGGAGGTGAGAGAGACAGTAATTGTTGACTCATCGAGCCTCATTTCCATACAACACACATGAAAATCAGTTTCATTGCTTTATAGTTTCACCTCCTGTTGAAGCCCTGTTAAGTGTGAGTCATAGTAAACTCGAGACCCTAGAATTTAAGAGAGCCCGGTATAAAAAATTCATGAAATCTTTCTGCACCGCTTACTCTATTTTTTCTTATTGCAACTGGGTAATCGATTTTTAAATTTTAATGTGCTTCTCTCCCTTTGCTTTCCCAAGGATGCAACCTTTACCTTAGTTGGCTCTAGACATATGTCTGACTGGCAGAGATGAAAATCTGGTCTGGGAGGAAAGGAGAAAGAGAGAGATAGACAGACAGACAGACAGACAGACAGACAGACAGATACTGGGTAAATTTCAATTTGGGGCATTCAAACTCAGGATTAGGCAGCCAAGCAATTGTCTTGAATGTGAATTTTGCACATGAGCCTATTTAGCATACTCCCAAAACAGTCCCTGGGACAGGGTATATTGGGGAGTATATTGTAGAAAAGATACCCTTAGAAGCCGGGTGTGGTGGTGCACACTTGTAATCCCAGTACTTGGGAGGCTGAGACAGGAGGATTGCACATTCATTGCCAGCCTCAGCTACTTAATGAGACCCTCCACAACTTAGTGAGACCTTATTTCAAAATAAAGGATAAAATATAGGACTGGGGGTATAGCTCAGAGGTAGAATGTCCCTGGGTGCAATCCCCAGTACCACACACACAATAAAAGATACCCTTAAGGAGGGCTGCCAGATAAGATACAGGATACCAAGTTACATTTGAATTTTAGATGAACAACAAATAATTTGTAGTATATGTAGGTTTCAAATATTGCTTGGGACATACATATACTTAAAATCATTTTATCTGAAATTCAAATGTAACTGGGCATTTTGTATCTATGTATGTTTGTTTGTTTATATTAGGGATTGAACGCAGGGGCATTCTACCTCCAAGCTACACCCCTAGTGCTATTTATTTATTTATTTATTTATTTATTTATTGCGGTACTGGGGATGGAACCCAGGGGCATTCCACCTCCGAGCTACACCCCCGGCCCTATTTTTTATACTTTATTTTGAAACCGGGTCTCACAAAGTTGCGGAGGGCCTCACTAAGTAGACAGAGAGAGAGAGAGAGAGAGACAGGGAGAAAGAGAGAGAGAGAGAGAGAGAGAGAGAGCTGAGGTTGGCCACGAACCCGGATCCTCCGGTCTCCGCCTCCCAAAGTATTGGGATTACAAGCGTGTGCTACCACACCCGGCTTTATTTTTTATTTTGAAAGAGGATCTGGCGAAGTTGCTGAGGGTCTTACTAAGCTGCTGAGGCTGGCATAGAACCTGGAACCTGTGATTCTCCTGTCTTAGCCTCTCAAGTACTGGGATTACAGGTGTGTATCATCATGCCTGGCTTGTTTGTGTGTGTGTGTGTGTGTGTGTGTGTGTGTGTGGTATGGGGGATTGAACCCAGAGACATTCTACCTTTGAGCTACACCCCCAGTCCGATTTTATTTCTTATTCTGAAACAGGGTCTTGCTAGGTTGATGAGAGTCTCACTACTTGCTAAGGCTGTCCTCGAACCTACAATCCTCCTGTCTCAGCCTCCCAAGTACTGGGATTACAGGCATATACCACCATGTCTGTCTTGTATTTTTATTTTTTAAGACTGATAATCCTACCATGAGGTAGCACAGCTAGGCAAGGCAAGTACTACTATACACAATCAGCTCTCTGTATACATGGGTTTCATATCCATGGTTTCAATCTACCTCAGAAAATATTTAAAAAAAATTACATCTGTACTGAACATGTACATTTTTCTTATCATTATTCCTTAAACAGTATAGCACAACAAGTAATGACATATGTTCATATTGTATTAGGTAGTATAAGTAATCTAGAGATGATTTAAAGTATATGAGAGGCAGTTGGGCATGGTGGCCTGTGCCTGTAATCCCAGTATTTGGAAGGCTGAGACAGGAGGATCACAGGTTCAAGGCCAGCATTAGCAACTAAGTAAGACTCTCAGCAACCTAGCGAGATCCTATTTCAAAACAAAAATTAAAAAGGGCTAGAGGTATAGCTTGGAGGTAGAATGCCCCTGCATTCAATCTTCAGTACCATAAAAATGAGTGAATGAATGAATAAAGTACATGAGAGGATGTGCATAGGTTGTGTGCAAATACTATGCCATTTTGTATGAAGAACTTAGCATCCACAGGTTTTGGTATCCACTGGGGGTCTTGGAACCAGTGGGAAAGACATTGACTGTAGTAGGATAATAAGCCAGTGTGTGTGTGTGTGGGGGGGGACTAGTGCATAATAACCTTTGAACCTTCTGTATTTGAGCACTGCCTGATCCCACTATAGAATCAGAAAATATCAGGTCTTTCTTTCCCAGCCTTCTTTGAACAAAAAACGAGGGCACATGCCAATCAGATAAATCTACCAAATGGTGACTAGAAAGTAGGTGTGTGGAAGAAGCAGGTGCCGTGCAGAGCCTGTTCTGGCATTGTGGATGGCATTGGCTGTGGCTGCACCCACTGTCCAGTGTTGTTGGTGGAACCGATGGGGTCCAGTGCCCATAGCAACAGCAGTGTTCCTAAGACCTCATCGTGAGCATCAATCCTGGCTGCAGAGGCTCAGTCCTGGCTCTGGCCTACCCAGCGACTATCCAACAAGCCCCCACTTGTGATGAATTCCTTTGTTCTTTAACTCTGACAGAGTCTGTTCTGTTCCTTGCACTTAAAAACTGAGTGATAAATGAAATAAAAAGCTTCTTAGGTGTGAAGAATTGTGAGGAGATGATCAAGAGGAGTGAAATAAAAGAACAAAGTATGCAAAAGTGTGCCTGGAGAGGGGGTGGCATATAAAGCCCTGGGAGGTGGAGTCCTTCTCCAGGGAAGCTGCTGAACCGGACTGAATGCTCAGGGCCACGCTGGGAGGTGACAGTCAGTTTTGATTGCCTGATGGGGTGCAGAAGGACCGGTTTCTATTTGGATTGCATGGTGCTTGTGCTCTACGGCTTTGGAGCACTTCTGATCCCTCCTGGGTGCACCCATTTCATCTTGGGTGGGCAGAGGGAGTCTCTGAGGCTTAACTACCCCAAGCCTCCCTTGACTCCAGTGTGGTACAGATAAAACCTAGAGTTTAGCCGAAGAACTGGACATGGTGGAGGAGAGGTCTCCACAGCAATCACTGTGTAGGGAAGCACTCAAGCCAGGAGATTCAGAGTGACAGTCTTCACAGCATTAGGGGACCCAGTGAGGGCTTGTAGTCCAGGGACATCACTGGGCTGGGTCACGCTGGGTTAGACAGGGGAGTCAGGCACTTTCAGCCTCAAATGATGTTAGGGAACAACCTGGGGGAAAGAGATGCTGCCACAGGTTCATAAAGCTCCCAATTCTTCCTGGCCATCATGAGGTTGTAAAAACCAGAATTCTCAACACTAACTTAGGAAGAGAAGCACAGGGCATGGCGGGCTACCTGAGAGATGCATGTGGATGTAAGTTACCTACATGGATGGTCAAACTATTGTATTAGGTATTTAGTTACTTCTGTTCCCAGTAAAGGTAAAAGTATGGGGTACAAAAGGAAGACTAGATTAGTGTTTGACTAAGATTTTTTTTTTGTATTGGGGATTGCACCAGGGGCACTCTACCTCTGAGCTACACCTCCAGCCCTTTTTATGTATGTATGTATGTTATGTATGTATGTATGTATGGTACTGGGAATTGAACCCAAGAATATTCTACCTCTGTTCTACATCCCAGCCCTTTTTATGTTTTATTTTGAAACAGGGTATTGCTGAGTTGACAAGGCTGGCCTTGAACCTGCAATCCTCCTGTCTCAGCCTCTCAAGTACTGGGATTACAGGCGTGTGCCATCACACCCAGCATTATTTTTTATTTCTTATTTTATTTTATCTTATTTTATTTTTTGTGGCACTGGGGATTGAACCCAGGGGCAGTCTACCTCCAAGCTACACCCTCAGCCCCCCCCCTTTTGAAACTGGGTCTCACTAGGTTGATGAGTCTCACTATTTGCTGAGGCTGTCCTCGAACCGGCAATCCTCCTGGGTCAGCCTCCCAACTACTGGGATTACAAGCATGCACCATCACATCTGGCTATTTTTTATTTTGAAACAGGGTCTTGCTAAGTTGTGGAGGGCCTTGCTAAGTTGCTGAGTCTGGCCTTCAGCCTGCAGTCCTCCCAAGTACTAGGATTATAGGCATGCGCCACCATACCCAACATCATTAGAGTAAATTAAAAAATTATTAGTTGGACGCAGTGGCATGTACCTATAGTCCCAGAGACTCGGAAGACTGAGGCAAGAGGGTTGCTTGAGCCTGGGAATTTGGGGCTGGCCTGGGCAACATAGAGATGTCCTTAAAAAAAAAAAGAGCCAGATGTGGTGGCACATGCCTTTGATCCCAGTACTTGGGTGGCTGAGACAGGAAGATCACAGGTTCAAGGCCAGCCTCAGCAATTTAGTGAGGCCCTCTGCAACTCAGTGAGACCCTGTTTCCAAATAAAAAATAAAATAGGGCTGGGGGTGTAGCTCAGAGTTAGAATGTCCCTGGGTTCCATCCCTAGTACCAGAAAACAAACAAAACAGGGCTGGAGGTGTAGTTTGAAGGTAGAATGCCCCCAGGTTGTTCAATCGCCAGTACGAGAGAGAGAGAGAGAGAGAGAGAAAGAAAGAGAAAGAAAGAAAGAAAGAAAGAAAGAGTTGTTTTTTCCTCCCTCACATCTGAACACTGCTGATGTGAGCGCGCTTTCATGGCCCTGTTGTCTTCCTGTACTTCCCGGCCCACATCCTGTGCCCCAGCCTCCCAGGGCTGCTCCTCATTCCCCAGACCATGCCCACGTGGCCCGCCTGGAGCAGGATCCCATATTCTCATGTGGAGTGCTGAGCTGTAGCTCAGCTGCTGCTGTTTGTGACCTAGAGAAAATCAATGGTTTCCAAGGTGCCGGCGCTTCAGACCTGATGTGCTTCAGTTGACTCTGTTCTCTCGGTGTCGAGCGCTCCCTTCTACACCTGAAAAAGTCCATTAGCTTCTCGAGAGCCAGGCCAAACATCATGACAGGGAAAATTCTCAAGAATTCTACTCCCTTCTGCTCTCCCATCTCTTTCCCTGACCTTTTTGTTTGAGGGTTGTGTGTCTATCTGCCTCGTTGGGCCAGGAGATCACACGAATTACATTGTTATATCCCAGCTCCTGACATAGACTCTGGCAAAGAGCCGGGCCCTAACAAATGTTAATTGAGCTAATTGGTTACTCTCCTTTGTCTCCCCAGTCTCTCATCCAAATGGCCTTTAATTGTATTTGTCTTTGGTCTAAATACTGGCAAGTGTTAATTCCTACCCATTCATTACAGCATTTAGTGCAACCACGTGCACATCAGAGGCCCTGTGTGGCCTTTGGTTTGACTGGATATCTTGGTTCAGTGCCTCTATTCACACATGTCAGAGTTTGAAGAGGCGTTAGAAGTCATCTAGTGCAGCCCGTACCTGGCGTGTGCATGAGTGAGGTCTGCGCAACAGAGAGTATGTGTCATATCCGTGGGATGTACCCTGACTGATACACCCCTCTGGTTCTAAGTGACTACATGGTAGGTCCCTTAGCTCAGTTTCCACCAGCATTTGGTATGTGCTTTCTGATGCTGATGGTGGTGATAGGAATGGAGACTGTTAGCTGCCAATGCAATTTCTCTGTCATCCTCTTTTTTTTTTTTTTTTTTTGCAGTACTGGGGATTGAACCCAGGGCATTCTACCTCTGAGCTATGCCCCCAGCCCTATTTTTTATTCTTTATTTGGAAACAGGGTCTCACTAAGTTGTGGAGGGCCTCACTAAGTAGCTGAGGCTGGCTGCAAACCTGCAATCCTCCTGTCTCAGCCTCCCAAGTACTGGGATTACAAGTGTGCGCCACCACGCCCGGCTTCTGTCATGCTCTTGATAGCAATAGTAATATCTAATATTTAGTAGATGTCTACTATTGGTAAGACATTTTACTGGGCAATGGAGGGATAAAAAATACAAGCATAATAAATGAATAATACTTGTTCTTAAGCAAGTAGTCAGTCTAGAAAGGGAAATAGACCAGTTAAACAATTCTATTCCAATACTATAATTTATTTTATTTTTTAATTTTTGTAGTACTGGGAATGAACCCAGGGGCATCCTACCTTCAAGCTACACTCCCAGCCCTATTTTATTTTTTTTTATTTTGAAATAGGGTCTTACTAGATTACTGAGAGTCTCACTAAGTTGCTGACCCTGGCTTCGAACCTGTGATCCTTTTGTCTCAGCCTCCCAAGTATTGGGATTACAGCTTTATGTCACCATGCCCAGCTCCAACACTATAATTTTTAGATGCGAGTACACAGAAAGCACAAGGCAAGCCAGGTATGTGGGGTGGGGGATGGGTGCTGGCAAAGAGGAAGCAGAGAACACGCATTAGGTGTTTGCCTGGTAAATAAACTAGGGAAGCAGTTCCAGAAAGGAGGAATGGAGTGTGGCACTCAGGGAAGCGGGAGAGGAATGCTTTTGTCCGTTCCATGTAGTCCAGCACGGTAGCCACTGAGCCTTTTATTTTTTTATTTTTTATTTTTTTGTGGTACTGGGAATTGAACCCAGAGGTATTCTACCTCCGAGCTATACCCCCAGACTGATTTTATTTCTTATTTGGAAACAGGGTCTCACTAGGTTGCTGAGAGCCTCACTAAATTGCTGAGGCTGTCCTCAAACCTGTCTCAGCCTCCCAAGTACTAGGATTACAAGTGTGTGCCACCATGCCTAGCTTCCACTGAGCCTTTTAGAAAGGCTGTGGCTAAGGAGGTGGAGAGGCAGCGGATGGGCCTGGAGAAAGAAGCAGGGGTCAGATAATAAAGGGTCTTCTCGTTATGCCAAGGAATTCCTTCTCATTTGTTGGCAGTAAGTATCTTCAGAGAATTTTATGCAATGGATTGACTGCATTTTGGAAAGACCTTTCCGGTCTCATTAAGGTTGAGGTTTAAGGAGGAGGAAGACCAGCAAGGAGGTGATTGTAATATGTTAGGAGAGTAAGAATGAGGGTCTGGACTAAGGTGGTGGTGGAGGGGATAGGACAAGTTGCAGAAAGGAGAGCTATTTAAGGTGCATGTGGTGGTGCGGGCCTGGAGGACGACCTCAGGTTTGGTGACTTGAGCTCCCGCATGGATGGTGGAGTTGAGCTGAGGATGAGGAGCCTGTGGATCATCCAGTTACGAGAGTTAGTCATCATTTTTATCTTGTGCTGTGGACCCCTTGGAAGGGAGGCCTAATTAAAGCTACAGACAGGTCCTGACAGTTCCCAGAGAAAGGAAAAGTAGGTTAAGGACCCCCAAGAATAGGCAGCAAGGGAAGAGCCAGTGGAAGAGACAGGAGGAAAAGCCAGAGCTTGGAGGAACAGGAGAGGGTCATGGCAAGGGAGGTGGAAGTCTTAAAGGGAAGCAAGTTAAATGCTACAGAGAGGAGCAGGGCAGGGCTTTAAAAAGGTCATTTATTTGGCCAGTTTCGTGGCCCCCAGGAGACTCTAGAGGGTTTGGAGGCAAGGGGAGAAGGAGTCTTAGAAGCACAGAGAGGTCTTATTTTTATTTGTTATTTTTGTAGTGCTGAAGATCAAATCCAGGGTCTCACATAGGCTAGGTAAGCACTGTACCACCAAGCTACACCCTCAGCCCCATGAGAATGCTTTCGAGGAACTCGGCTGGGAAAAAGAGAGAGGATGACAAACAGAGAAAGTCAAGGGGTCTTTTTAAAAAGAAGGTGGGGGCTGGGGTGTGGCTCAGTGGTGGAGCAATCGCCTAGCATGCTGGAGACCCTGGGTTCCATCCCAAGCAGCAGAGGGGGTGTAGGAGACAGGACCGATTTGGACCTGCTTACATGCTGAGAGGAAGGTGCCAGGTGAGAGGAAGGATGGAAGATCAGGAAGAGGCAGGGCAATGGAGGGGGTAAGAAACTTGAAGTCAGGTGAAGGGACCGGAGGAAGCCTGGGCCTTTTCTCTGAAACATTTTCTCTGGGACAGGGGCTGATCACGCTGTTGGCTAGTGGAGGTGGATGCAGGGGCTGAACAGGGGACATCTGAAGAGTTTACACCACTGGACTCAATTCATGGGAGCCGGAAGCATTGTCACTTGGGGAGGGTGACAATGGCACAGTGGTTGAGAGGGAGGACTCTGGAGGCACTGCTGGAGTTCAAATGGTCTTTCTGCGATTCGGCAGCTCATGACCTTGGGGGATTTACCTGAACGCTATGTGCCTCAGTTTCCTCACCTGTATACTAGAGATGATAATAATCCTCAATGGATTGTTGTAAGAATTAAATGAGTTAAAACCCGTGAGATTCTGGGCATGGTGGTGCACACCTATAATCCCAGTAGTTGGGAGGCTGAGATAGGAGGATTGCAGGTTTGTAGCCAGCCTCAGCAACTTAAGCAAGACTCTCAGCAACTTAGACCATGTTTCCAAATAAAAAACAACAAGGGCTGGGGGTGTAGCTCGGAGGTAGAATGCCATTGGGTTCAATCTCCAATACCAAAAATAATAAATAAATAAATAAATAAATAAATAAATAAATAAATAAATGTAAGATGCCAAGGACAGAGACAGTGCCTGATGTATAAGAAGCACCATATAACAAGTGTGGTTTCCTTCATCCTGACCATCACTATTGAGCTAGAGGGTTTTAGAAGCACAGTTGGAAGTTGTAAACATTTGGACCAGCTACTGGGCAAAATAGGAGAAAGGGCTAAGAACATGAAAGAAGATTGCTGAGTGGTGTTGAGGGATATGGACATGAGCAGTAGATGACATTCTGTCATAGTCTAAATCTCCACAATTGCATGAGGTTATCAATAAATAACCTAAAGAGATGGGTTTTTATTTCCTTTTTATAGATGAGGAAACTTGAGGTGTAGAGAGGTTCAATAACTTGGCTAGGGCGACACCCTGGTAAGTGGCAGGCACAAGTGATCTGACCCTGTGCTCCATCTTTGAGCAGAGCACACTGGTACACCAAACATACCACGCAACAGCTCACAAACCACATTGTCCTGAAGGCCTTGAAGCTGCAGTTGCGTGTGGGATGATGGGGTTGTAATGAACCTGAGGACAGAAGGAAAGGAAGGGGGTAAAACTAGGATCTGACTTTGCAAAGTGCTGCTATGACATGGGGAGAGCATATGTGTCCTTCAAAATGTGAAAAAGGCTCAGTCGCTTCTCACTGGAAGTACAAACCCAAATTCTGACATATTTTGGTAAAGAATCCTTTTGATAAATGAACCCTTTATCCAGAGCCTGTCTCAGCATTAAAGCTGTTGGGGAGCCTAGGTATCCATCAATAGATGTATGGATAAAGAAAATGTGGTATATACACACAATGGAGTTTTATTTGGCCATAAAGAAGAGTGAAATTATGTCATTTGCAGGAAAATGGGTGGAACCGGAAAGCATTATGTTAATAAAATAAGCCAGACTCATTAAGTCAAAGGTTGTATGTTTTATATGTGGAAGCTAGAGAGAAAGAAGGAAAGAAGGGGGGTTCATGAAAACAGAAAGGAGAGTAGTAGAACAGAGGAAGGGGACCGGGGGAGGGAGAAAGGAAGGGAGGTACTGGGGAATTAAATTGACTAAGTTATGTGTGTGCATGTACAAATATGTAGCAATGAATCCCATTATTATGTATAACCATTATTATGTATAATGCACCAATAAAAAAGAAGCCGGTGTAACAGATAATGTATGTTTTCTGGGACATAGATATAGTGGGGTCCAGTGGAGTGCCCAACATAGCAAGGTGATTAGTGTGTGTTTGCCAAATGAATGAATGATTAAGTGATAATTCTTTTTAGAATTTTTATTGCTGCATTGTAATTGTACATGGTCATGAGATTCATAGTGATATACTCATATGTGCAATAACATTATTTGGTCTGTTTCCTTCCTCATACCTCCCTTTCCTTCCCTAAGTGATAACTCTTGAGGTATGATAAGATGGCAAGGAGAAAGATGTAAGGGCTCTTTTAGAATTTGATCTAACAGGATATCTTACAAAAAAGATATTTTATTACAGAAAAAGATTTTCTTCCTAACATTTTAAAGTATTGGCAGTACTCAAACATTACTTAAATGTCTATAAAACACTAACTAAACTGTTGACATCACTTGACCACATTAACGAGAGCTAACTATCCTTCTAGCAGTTAGAGATGACCAGATTCTAAATGGTGATGGCCCAGCTGGTTTAAATGGGTCTCCATGGCAACACTCATGCTCTGGTTTCCATGGTTACATTTCCTGGTACCGCACAGGAGTTAGACATGTATTTGAAATTTAAAAGGATTTTTTTTCTTTCCCACCTGCCTACACAGAAATCTAGGATTCAAAGGATTGGGATGAAAGTGTCAGTGACCTCTTAGGAGGAAAAGGGAGGAATGGTAATAATATCTGTGACAGTTGTAATCTATTCTGGAATGAGGAAGAGAGAACTCGATGGAGGAAATATTACCCCTGCGGACTGATAACTCAGTGTGATGACCCTGAGTATTTTGGTAAATTAGAGAAGGATACCCTGGGGGAGGGAATAATATGATATGCTATTGTTTGGATGTGTGGCTCCTGGGAGCAGGAGTGGGATGTTATCCAGAGGTGGAAGGGGATTCTGCTATATTAGAGTCCCTTTAAAATGATCACTTGTCTCTTTACTATACAGGGCTAAAGGCTGCTTGCATTAATTTATCCCACAATCCTCATTTCAAATCATTTCTTGGCTCCCTGGGCTCAGCCCTGCATCTGTTACAAGGTACCAGCCCAGGTCAAACTCTCCCTTGGATGTGGCTTTCCTTGGCAGAGGGAGCCTACATGGTATTCTAGCGCCTCCTTGTGGCAGCTCGAATATCACCAGCTCTACCTCACCTAGAAAAGAGCTTCTGATTTTGCTGGTGGTATTTAGAAAAAAAAAAAAAAAGAAATCTTTCTCCATTTATTGATTTATCCATTCTTCCCTGATTTCCTTCTTCCCACAAAATTTACTGAGTATCTTTTACATTTCATCAAGGCCCTATAAATAATATTTCCCTAGAAATAGTAAAAGAAAGGCTATGGCCTCAAAATTCACAATCTGGATATAGGGGCAAGATGGGTGCCAAATAAGCAAATAGCTATAATGGTCTCAAGAGACACGGAGAGAAGAACAGAGCACTGACCCCCTGGCTGGGGAGGCTGTGGGAGCCATGGAACTAGAGGATATTTATTTAATAAATAAGAGGATTCTGACATCGAAATAAACCAGAAGATACCATGTGGCAATGTCCACTTTTACCTGGGTTCATGCGCTTGTACCTTCAAAACAGATCTGTCAGAAGCAGGTACAAAAACTTAGTGCTGGTGGAAAAACCCAATGAGAAGCCTTGGTTAAATACCACATAGCACTCTCAGCTGACATTTACAGGCATCCAGGCGGAGATGGTAGGCACCTGGAAGGAACAGGTGGCTCACTGGGCAAGGGGATGAGACAGGTGTGAGGAGGTGGGGGTATCAGGGAGGGAGAGACACCCTCCGCCAGCATGGAGGGTTTGTGAATGGGTCACATGCTTTAACCTCAGGGTTCTGGAGATTAAGTAGCAGAGTGACATAATCAAATTTGCATTTTATAAAGGTCTTTCATGGCCTTAGATTCATAACCAGGCTCAAAAATGACTCCTGAGCTCTCTAGTGGGTGACTCCGTTGTCTGTAATTCTGATTTACAGGGGGAGAGGTTGGAACATGGCAGCTGCTTTTAACTGCTGTTCTGTGCTTTCTCCCAGAGATATTTTTTGCTTCTATAAGCATATTTTTGATTTAAAGCAAATACTGAATGCTCTTTTGGTCATGCCGTGTTTGAAGCACCTATGGAACATCCAAGTGGAGAGGGCCAGCAAGCACGGGACCTGGGGAAGAAAGATGGTTGCCCAGAGATTTAGCTTTGAGGGTCATGGGGCAGCTGTAGAAAAAGCAAAGTCACAGGAGAGTGAGCAGAATAAGAGAAGGCAGATTTGAAGAAAATCTGTATTGAAGGGATGGGTAAACAAAAGGCCCCTATGAAGCTCTGTAGTGGACACATGGGGCTGACTGTTCAACACCACCCCTTCTCTACAGCTGCTCCCCTATGTTTACTAAAAAAAAGTGCCACTCGTTTTGAATTGATGCCCTCACCCCAACCCACATGTGAGACCCGAACACAGACTAAAACAAGCATCTCTTTGACTCCAGGTACAAACAGTTCATTGGTTTGTCCCAAGCCAAGCCGAAGTCCTCCCTAGGAATTCTTTTAAGGAGATGAGGTATTTTAATCTCAGTACAAGGCTATAGCATTCATATATTCTGACCTTGGGATGCCTGCTCTGTCTCCAAGGAGGGGGTGTCCAGAGTCACCTGTCCTTCCCAACATAGACCCTTGGTCAGATCCCGAGCCCCACATTTTGGGATCCAGATATCAGGGTTCACTTTGAGAAGCTCAGGCTGTCTGACCCCAGGAAGGCAAGTTCCTGTCTCAAGCTCACCCTTAGGACACACAGCCCTTCTTTCTGGCCAGGTCTGTTGGTGAACCATGTCTCCTGTAGCAACCCTCTGGTCTCTTACACCCAACCTTAGAGTGCCCTTGAGGTCAGCCTTTGCAGTTGCTGCTGCCGTACGGGGCAACTGGGGATACAGCAAAAAGCACCCCCCCCAGAGGGCAGGATTGGGAAGTGTATAGTATTGGAGGTGCTGCTGGATAGCCTCATCTGTCAGCAGCCAGATTTTACTGCCTCCTCCTACAGGCAGCCTGCACTTCACCTGAGCCCATGGAGTCCTGGGAAAAGATGGTGCTGCTGACATGAACTACAGCCACAATGCAGATTGTGGGGTTCTGTCATGGACAGTGTGCCCAAGGAGCTGGGCCCAAAGGGGAGCCATTTGTCATTACAAATAATGCTCAATTAAAAATGACATGTCAAGCCGGGTGAGGTGGCGCATGCTTGTAATCCTAGTACTTGGGAGGCTGAGACAGGAGGATCGCAGGTTTGCGGCCAGCCTCAGCTACTTAGTGAGGCCCTCTGCAACTTAGTGAGACCCTGTTTCAAAATAAAGAATAAAAAATAGGACTGGGGGGGGGTAGCTCAGAGTAGAATGCCCCTGGGTTCAATCCCCAGTACCTCAAAAAATGACATCATTTTACACGTGTGTGAGTATATGTATAGTGGAATTGCAGTTCTGTTATATATAACTTTATGGATATTGTCAAATTTCCCTTAGAAGAGGCTAAAACAATTTCAACTTCTACTAACAATGTATTGCTGATACATTGGCAGCAATGTATCAAAGAACAAATTTTCTGCCACTCCCCACTTTTTTGTACTGGGGATTGAAGCCAGGGGCATTCTACTTCCATTTTTTCCCTTTGCCATTTTTAAAAATTTTTTGTTTGGAAACAAGGTCTCACTAAGTTGCTGAGGCTGGCCTGTGATCCTCCTGTCTCAGCCTCCCAAATACTAGGGCTATATGCACAAGGAGCAGGCATGCACCACCACACCAGGCTTCTACTACCCTTTCTAACACAGGATGTTGTAATATTTTTTCACTTCTGCTAATCTAGTAGGTGAAAAATTATTTATTATAATTTTATTTTGCATTTATTTTATTTATTTAAAATGCTTTTATTGGTGCATTATAGTCTCACATCATAATGTAGTTCATACTGATAGTGACATACCTGCACACAGCGCTTGGTAGGCTTTCCCTGACCCTGCTCCCTCCCTCCTTATCCTCCTCCCCACACAGGATATTGACCTTGGTATTCTCACATATTTACATAATGTCGATGGAAGTGATCCCTTCACTGCTCCTCCCTCTCTCTCTTCTTCTTCCCCTAGGCCATCTGACTGGCGTCACTGAAATTTCTCCATTATCTGAAGTCCCTCTGGTATCCTGATTACTCCCTAGCTTCCACATATTAGAGAAAACATATGACCTGTCACTTTCTGTGACTGGCTAATCTCATTTAACATAATGTTCTCCAGGTCTCTCCGTTTTCCTGCAAATGACATAATTTTGTTCTTCTTTATTGCTGAGTAGAATTCCATTGTGTGTATATCCCATAATTTTGTAATCCATTCATCTGTTGATGGACACTAAAGTTGGTTCCATAATTTGGCTATTGTGAATTGTGTTGCTATGAACATGGACATGCATATATTACTGTAATTTTCCGATTTCAGTCCTTCTGGAAAGATGCCCTGGAATGGTATAGCTGGATCATATGGATCCATTCCCAGCTTTCTGAGGAATCTCCACACTGATCTCCATAGCAGCTACACTAATTTGCAATCCCACCAACAGTGTAGAAGAGTTCCTATTTCCCTACATCTTCACCAGCATTTATTGTTTTTTAATGTGCTTTTATTGGTGCATTATAGTCTCACATCATAAGTTAAATCATGTTGACAGTGACATACATGCACACAGCACTTGGTCCCCCCCTCGCCTCTCCATCTCCCCCCTTCCCAATACAGAGTACTGAGATTGACATTGCTATTTTCACATATGTACACATAGTCGATGGTTGTTAATTCCTCAATGACCTCACTCTTCCCCCTCCCTTCCCTTAGATCACCTACCTGGCTCCGTTGAGGTTTCTCCTCCATTATCTAGAGTCCCTCTGGTATCCCCATTACTCCCTAGCTTCCTATTAGAGAAAATATATGTCCCTTCACGTTCTGTGACTGGCTAATCTCACTTAACATAATGTTCTCCAGGTCCTTCCATTTTCTTTCAAATGACATAATTTTGTTCTCTTTTATTGCTGAGTAGAATTCCATTGTGTGTATATATCATAATTTTGTAATCCATTCATCTGTTGACAGACACCTAGGTTGGTTCCATAATTTGGCTATTGTGAATTGTGCTGCTATGAACATGGATGTACATATATTGCTGTAGTTCTCTGATTTTGGCCCCTTTGGAAGGATACCCAGGAGTGGTATAGCTGTATCATAAGGTGGATCCATTCCCAGCTATCTGAGGAATCTCCACACTGATCTCCACAGCAGCTGCACTAATTTGCAATCCCACCAACAGTGTAGAAGAGTTCCAATTTCCCCACATCCTCACCAACATTTATTGTTTTTTGACTTCTTGATGATTGTCATTCTGATTTGGGTTAGATAGAATCTCAGTGCAGTTTTGATTTGCAGCTCCCTGATTGCTAATGATATTGAACATTTTTTCATGTGTTTATTGGCCATTTGTATGTCTTCTTTTGCGAAGTGTCTATTTAGTTCAGTTGCCCATTTCTTGATTGGGTTTTTTTTTTAGTGTAAAGTTTTTAAGTTCTTTGTATATTCTAGATATTAGTCCTCTGTCAGAGGGAAAGCTGGCAATGATCTTCTCCCATTCCATAGGCTTTCTCTTTAGACTCTTGATGGTTTCCTTTGATGTGCAAAAACTTTTTAGTTTAATGCCATCCCACTTATTCTTGGATTTTTTTTTTTTTTTTTGGCGGTACTGGGGATTGAACCCAGGGGCATTCTACCTCTGAGCTACACCGCCAGCCCTATTTTTTTTATTCTTTATTTTGAAACAAGGTCTCACTAAGTTGTGGAGGGCCTCACTTAGTAGCTAGCTGAGGCTAGCCGTGAACCCGGATCCTCCGGTCTCAGCCTCCCAAATACTGGGATTACAAGCGTGTACCACCACACCCAGCTTTAATTCTTGTTTTAATTTCCTGAGCTTTGGGGGTCTTGTTGAGGAAGATTCTACCTGTGCCTATATGTTGGAGTGTTGGACCTATGCCCTCCTCTAGTAGCTTCAAAGTCTCTGCTCTAGTTTCCAGGTCTTTTATCCATCTCAGGTTGACTCTTGTACAGTGTGAGAGGTAAGGATTTAATTCTGTTTTTCTACAAATGGATAATCAGTTTTCCTAACACTCTTTGTTAAAAAAAGCTGTCTTTTCTCCAATATATGTGTTTGGCAACTTTGTTGAAAATCAATTGGCTATAAGTGTGTGGATTTGTTTTTGTATCTTCTATTCTGTTTTATTGGTCTATGGGTCTGTTTTTGTGCCAGTACAATGCTGTTTTTATTACTATAGCTCTGTAGTATAATTTGAAGTCAGGAATTGTAATGCCTCCTGCATGGTTCTTATTGCTGAGAATTGCTTTGGCTATTCTGGGTCTTTTATTTCTCCATAAGAAATTTATGACTGATTTTTCTAGGTCTGTGAAGAATGACATTGGTATTTTAATAGGAATTGCATTGACTCTGTAGATCACTTTTGGTAGAATGGCCATTTTGATAATATTTATTCTGCCTATCCAAGAGCAAGGGAGATCTTTCCATCTTCTAAGATCTTCAATTTCTTTCTTTAGTGTTTTATAATTTTCATTGTAGAGGTCTTTTACCTCCTTGGTTAGGTTTATTCCTAGGTATTTTATTGTTTTTCAGGTTACTGTGAATGGAGTTGTCTTCTGGATTTCTTTTTCAGTGGATTCATGGTTGGCATATAGAAAAGCCACTGATCTTTTTAGATTGATTTTATATCCCACTACTTTGCTGAATTTGTTAATCAGCTCTAGAAGTCTTTTAGTTGAGTTTTTGGGTCTTCTAAATATAAGATCATGTCATCTGCAAATAAAGACAAGTTCAGTTCTATTTGAATTCTTTTGATATTCTTCTCTTATTTCTCTGGCAAGAGTCTCGAGGACTATATTGAAAAGGAGTGGTGCCAGTGGGCATCCTTGTCTTGTTCCTGATTTTAAAGGGAACTTCCACAGTTTTTCCCCATTCAACATGATGTTGGCTTTGGGTTTATTGTATATTGCCTTAATAATTTTGAGGTAAGTTCCTTCTATTCTTATTTTCTGCAGTCTTTTATTTTTTAACATGAATGTGTGTTGGATTTTGTCAAATGCCTTTTTAGCATCTATTGAGATGATCATGTGATTTTTGTTCTTAGTTCTATTTATGTGGTGAATAATGTGTTGATTTGTGTATGTTGAACCAGTCTTGCGTCCCTGGGATGAAACCAACTTGGTCGTGGTGTACAATTTTCTTGATGTGGTTTTGAATGTGCAGTGCTAGTATTTTCTTTAGAATTTTTGCATCTATGTTCATCAATGATATTGGTCTGTAATTTTCTTTTCTTGAGGAATCTTTATTTGGTTTTGGTATTAAGGTGATACTATCCTCATAGAAGGAATTTGGAAGGATTCCATCTCTTTTGATTTCACGGAATAACTTGTGAAGTATTGGGTTTAGTTCTTCTGTAAAGGTTTTGTAGAATTCGGCTTGGAATCCATCTGAACCTGGGCTTTTCTGTGATTGGAGGCTTTTTATTGCTTTTTCTATCACTTTGCTTGCTATTGGTTGGTTTAGGTTTTTTTTTTTTTTTGCGGTACCGGGGATTGAACCCAGGGGCGTTCTACCTCCGCACTATGCCCCCGGCCCTATTTTTTTTATACTTTATTTTGAAACCGAGTCTCACGAAGTTGTGGAGGGCCTCATTAGGGAGAGAGAGAGAGAGAGAGAGAGAGAGAGAGAGAGCTGAGGCTGGCCGGGAACCCGGATCCTCCAGTCTCTGCCTCCCAAAGTACTGGGATTACAAGCGTGTGCCACCACGCCCGGCTCTTGGTTTAGGTTTTCTATATCTTCTTGGTTAAATCTAGGTAGGTTGTATGTATCTAAAAATTTGTCAATTTCTTCTATGTTTTTGGGTTTATTGGTGTATAACTTTTCAAAATAGTTTCTGATGATCCTCTGGATTTCCCCACTGTCTGTGGTGATGACTTTTTCATTTCTGATTTTAATAATTTGGGTTGATTCTCTCTTTCTTTTGGTTAGGTTGGCTAAGGGTTTATCAATCTTGTTAATCTATTCAAAGAACCAGCTTTTTGTTTTGTTGATCGTTTGTATTGTTTTGTTGTTCTTATTCTCTATTTCATTGATTTCTGCTCTGATTTTAATTATCTCCTGCCTTCTACTGGCTTTGGGATTAGACTGTTCCTGTTTTTCCAGGTCCTTGAGGTGTGTCATTAGGTTGTTTATTAGGTGATTTTCTGTTTTTCTTATGAGGGTAATCAGAATATGGTCTATTTTGGAGGTTCCATGAGCAGCTGAGAAGAATGTGTATTCAGCTGTTGTTGGTTGGAATATTCTGTATACATCTATTAGGACCATTGATTTATAGTATTCTTTACCTCTGAAGTCATTACTCATCTTTTGCCTGGAAGATTGAGCTAGTGGTGTGAGCAGTGTCCTCTCCTCTCCATGCTGTGTCCTCTCCATGCTGTGTCCAATTCCACCACGTTTCGACTGTCGTTTTTCTGTTGAGTTCTGACTGCTTTTCTTCTCTTGCCAAGAAGCAGTCTTCCCACAGGTTGAGTTCCGAGTCTCCGAGCGCCTAAAACACGCTGTCTCCCTCTCTTCTGCCATCTTTAATCTCTGCATTTCTTTTTATAAGTAAGATTTTTCTTTCAATGTGTTTAAGAACTTTTGCTTCTGTAAATCATGCGTTCATGTCCCTTCCCCATTTATCCGCTGCCTTGCTGATTTTTTTTTTGTTGAACTTTTCTTAATGATTTTTTTATCAGCTGTTCAAATGCTAGGAAAATTAGGCTTTTGTCTGTGATGTGAGTTGCCAAGTTTCATTTGTCTTTTGATTATGCTTTGTATGTAGATTTTTCTTTAATATAGACTAATTTATCATTGTTTTAAAAAACAATGGGCTTCTGAATGTTATTCTTAGAAAGACCTTGCCCTATAAACTTCATTATATGAGATTACAATGCACCAATAAAAGTATATTTAAAAAGAAAGTCCTTGCCCATTTTAAGATTATAATAATAATTTCATTTTATAAAATATATCTATTAAATTAAAAATAAATTCTTCCATTCTTTCAGAACTTTTATTGCTTTACAGTGTGAGACATAAATTGGACCTATTTTTTCCTCATATATCTAGACAGTAGTCTCAAGACCATTTCTTGAGTAACTTACTTTTCCTCCCACTGGTGTGAAATGCCACTTTTGTATTTGTGTTTAACAACCTTTTATGGCAGATGAGGTTTAACACCATTTCCAACCTTGTCCTTGAAGGTTCATTGTTATTGTTTTGTTTTTAAATATGGGAGACACCCTAGGATGTTTATGTTCAGGGAGAAGAACAAATGGCCAAGAAGAAGTGCAGAGGAGATGGGCTTACAACAATTCATGGCAGATCCAAAAAGCTGGTGTGTCTACGTTAGCAAGGGAGGGTATGCTCTGAATTTTTCAATTTTTTTTTTCTGTTGAATGTGAGGTTGTTCCCCTTGTAGCTTGTACATAGCAGGTGGTACTGGGGATGGAACCCAGTGACATTCAACCTCTGAGTTACATTCCCAGTCCTATTTTATTTTATTATTTTAAATTTTGAAACAGGGCCTCACCAAGTTGCAGAGGGCCCCACTAAGTTGGTAAGGCTGGCCGCAAACCTGCGATCCTCCTATCTCAGCCTCCCAAGTACTGGGATTACAGGTGTGCACTACTGCGCCTGGCTTTAAGAAACCATTTCTAACTACTCCATGTTAGGGTTTTTACTGATTGTAGTTATTTTTTCCCTCCTTCTTCTTTAAATTTTTGCCTGCCCAGAATATATTACCTTTTCTTTGGTAATAAGACCTCCAGTTTCCTTTAGGGAACCATTATGTTGCAGAGACTAGAAATCTTCAGAGCGCTGAGGAATCTAGTGGTCCACTCGTCCTCCCAACCAGTGGTGATGGTTAGCTGGGGGTTGCTAACACTGGGCCCATATTGGGCTTGAAGAAGTAAGGTTGAGTCTGGTTCCTATGTTGGCTAGCTTCCCCTCAGGGCCTCCTTGGTCACTTCTCCTTCCCAAGAGACATGATTAATTGCTAAAGTCAGGCAGGCTTCCTTGTTATTGATTGGGTTGGAGCTGGCAATCCTTCATATTTTTCCATTTTCCTTTCTTATTTGTAGATGGAAAGGCTAAATAAATCATTTTGAATTGTATTATGATTTATAAATTGCAGCAGGAATGTGGTGAATACATTGTGATGGGCTCATTTCTCACCTACCTTATTTGTAGTAAATGTACTTGATGTTAGAGGATTTGATGGAAGTAAGTACAGAAGGGATGAGCAGGATTCTTAGAAACAGTACCATCTTATTGGGTGGAACCTGGCTACATCATTTCTCTATGGGACTGAGGACTGAACCCAGGGGTGGTCTACCTCTAAGCTACATCCCCAGCTCTTTTTATTTTTTATTTTGAAACAGGGTCTCACTAAGTTGCTGAGGGTCTTGCTAAGTTGCTGAGATTGGTCTTAAACCTATGATCCTCCTGTCTCAGCCTCCCAAATACTGAGATTATAGGTGCAAATTAAGTTAATATACTCTGGTTAGTTTAAACAGGCCCAGAAGTTCAGAAGCAAGGCTGTCTGCCCACAATGCAATGCTCTTGTAGTGAAGTCCCAGTGTCACCTCTGCTCCATACTACACTGTGTGACTCACAGACAAGGCACTTGACAAGCCCTAGTGATGCTTGGGGCTGGGGGCAAGAAATGCCCTCTGCTGCTGTTGAACCTCCACCACTAGATCATTCTGGGAACACTTATTTCTCCCCCTTTTCTCCTTGGGAATCCCAGGTGCATCTAAGTGGTAGAGCCCAGACCACATGCCTGTGCTCCAGCAGCAGGGGAGCCTGGGAGAATGGTTTTTGCCTTCTGTATTTTGGTTTTGTTTGGGTGGTGCTGGGGGATGGAACCCAGGGTCTTGGGTATGCTAAGCATGCCCTCTACTACTGAGCTTCATCTCCAGCACCTGCCTTCTATCTTTTGAAATAAGCTCTGTGGCCACAACTTGACATCTTTGATTCTAGAAATCTTAATATGTCATGTTTGAACCAAACCAAGTTTGGCTCTCATACTTTGGGGTGCATTAGAATTACATATCGAGCTTACAAAAAACAGAAGTCTGGGCCCAACCTTAAACCTATGAATGGAATCAAAATCCCTCATAATAAGGTAAGGGTATCTATATTTGAAATAAGCTCCCAGAGCTGGGCGTGATGGTGCACACTTGTAATCCCAGTATTTGGGAGGCTGAGCTTCAGCTACTTAGTGAGGCCATCCACAACTTAGTGAGACCCTGTTTCAAAATAAAGAATAAAAAATAGGGCTGGGAGTGTAGCTTGGAGGTAGAATGCCCCTGGGTTCAATCCCCAGTATCGCACACACACACACACAAAGCTCCTAGGGGGTTCAGATGAACATTAAAGGTTGAAAAACACTGACTTAGATGTTTTCATTGACTAAATTGGTCCACACCATTTTTGTTCAACTATCATATCCTATCCCCCCAAGCCTAGGAATTATTCAGTTCCGGTAAATGCTGAATAAAGCTGTAGTACTACTGAGTGTTCATCTGTACTCCCTGGAAAGACTATACATGTGATTTTTAAAAAGCTCTTTGTGATTTACTGACAGAAGGAAATACTCTGAATCCATCTTTTCATGTTATTTTCTTAGAGGCAACACAGTATAACAGATTAACTAACCTCATAAATTGATAGGTTTAGAGTTTTAATATTGTCTTTATTGATAAACTGCAGTTTGACTGCAAATATTTTAAATTCTAAGGACCTCAGTTTTTGAATATGACTATTTTATTAACCAATGTATGAGGCTGGTGGGGGAAAAGATTAATGTAAAAGATCATAAAAATTCAGTTAAAATGGAGATTGAAGAATGGTCATAATTTCTAGATTTGCTGTCCAATATCAAATTAAGTATACTTGTATCTGTTGTAAACAATAGCAATCTTAGGCTAATAAATTGCTCTCAGTGTGAACTAGGTATTATAGAAGTATTTATCTTTGGGTGAGCAAAATGTGCTTTCACCATTACTTAAAATGACAAAAATCATCATGTTATATATATATATGCAAATCCATTTCTTCTTTTGTACCCAGCTATAAAAGGAGCATGTTTATTTTTCTCTCAGAGATCTGATTATATGACAAAAAACTTGAGGACTCATACAGCCTGTTTGGCCAACATTACTCCAGTCTAAGGAAAGCACAGGGTAGTTCTATAAAGGACTGGGCAGTGGTAGGGAGACTTTGAAATTGAGCTTTAAAATGTTTCTTTGTAATTTTTTAATGTTTCTTTATCTTTCCTGTGTCGGCAAACACAGGAGCCAGTATCTAAAAGCAAGCTTGTTTGCTTTTGAAATTCTTTAGTTAAAATACCTTAGTTGGCACGACACAGTTATCTGAGACCCCAAAGTATGCTAGTAACACCAACTAATTAATTCCCCCCATGAAAATAGTCAAAATGTGGAGACCAACCTTGGAAGGTTATCTTCAGCATTCCATTGCTCTCCTTTCTTGCACCTCCTACATTTTCAATGTTCCACACTTTCTAGGTGTTCAGTCAGGGGCTCAAGTCAGCCAGGGACCAGGACCTTTTAACCTATTCTTTCTAGGAACTCCTGTATTTTAAAAGGTGCTCAAGAGAAGGTAAAGTCTCATGAAACTGAATTATTGACAGGAGAAATCTTGAGTACTGTAGCAGCTGGTTGGCACATATTTGAAGAATAAAACCTTTTAGGAATTAACTCACTCAAAAGGTGACAATCCACTCTTCCCAAGGCAAGTATTGTTGGTCCTGGAGGTTGTAGCTATGTAATAGCTATGAAACTGCTATAAAATGATTATATATTCAGGAATAGATAGCACAGGAAAGTGGAGCATATCACAAATGAGGGGATTGTTTGCAGGAACATATATAAGTGCAGTGGCTCGCAAACTTGAGTTTATAAAGAATGACCTGGGATAATTGTTAAAAATGGCAATTTTCTAACTCTAATCCCAGAGTCCCACTCAATAGGGGTGGGCCTGGGACCCTGCATTTAAACCAACTCCCCAGGTGATTCTGATAGAGGTGGATGAAGGATTACAAAATAAGAAACAACTACTGTATTTTTCAATCCCTAAAGATTCTTCTATGTCCTGGAAGTCCAAAGATTAATTACTCAACTGCTATCTGCTGAATTCATCTGGTGCTATTTAGCTCGTAAAAAGAATGTATATAACTCTCAATAATTAGGCCTAGGAGGAAATGAATAATTTACAATTTCTGATAAAAACCCCAGCTATTCTTAATTAGTTTTGGTGATAAAATATAGGCTCAGTATTCTGTTCAATGTATTAGTGTTGTGGTAAATGAGGAAAGTTATTATTGGAATCATATACAGGAAGTTCTCAGATCAAGGGTATAAGGTATGAATTCATATATTTGGGCAATTCTGGAGGGCCAGTAGGTAACAGAACCATTCAGCTAACTCCTATGAGATGTTTATAACTTGGTTAAGAAGTCTTCTCTATGGGGAGATTTCTGCTCATCTTCCAGGCTGGGTTAGATGCCTTTATATGGGCTTCATGTTACAGTAGCAAGGCCCACACCTGAACCATGCTATTTCTTACTACATACCATCGCACTGGTGCAGTTCTTCAAACACTACAGAACCAATCAATGCTTCAGAGCTGTTGCAGTGGGTCACTCACTTTTCACACTGCTATCTTCTTTTTCGTTTCTAAGGTTTCAGTCTAAATTCTACCTCTTTAGAGCCTTTTCTTATTACTCTACCTAAATAGGATTCCCACCCTCAACTGCTTAGTCCATCACTACACTGTTTAACTCCTAATACCTATCACAGTTTGCACTTACTTGATTTTTTTTACTCAGATCTTTTTCTGCTCTCCCACTAGAATATAAAACCATGGGCAGGAAATCTGCTTTATTTATCTATGAATATCCTGTAGTGACCAGCACAGAATCTCCTCTTGAGGAGGAAGACTATGCCTGCCTGCTTCACTAGTGTGTTCTTGGCACCTAGCATGCACTAAAAATGTTTACCGAGTGAATGGGAAAACACAGGAATTCCTTAAGCGATACTTAGTATATGAAAATGATCTGAGAAGTTAAAGTCTCTCTTCTTTGTACATGTTCAGATTCCTATCATTCAATGCTTTGCTTTTTTTTTTTTTTTGGTGGTGCTGGGGTTTGAACCCAGGTGCATTCTACCTCCGAGTTACATCCCCAGCCCTATTTCATTTTTTTTTTTTTTAATTTTGAAACAGGGTCTCATTAAGTTGCGGAGAGCCTCCCTAAGTTGCTGAGGCTGGCTTCGAGCCTGCAATCCTCCTGTCTCAGCCTCTCAAGGACTGGAATTACAGGTGTGTGCCACCACATCCAGCTAATACTTAGCTTTTACATTACAAAATATCTTTTTTAGTCACTTTCAATTTGGAAAGTAGAGACAAGATGAAACAAAACCACTCATAATCAAACAATCCAGAAAAAACTCACCCTGTTAGATATCTTGTGATACGGTGAACAAAAAAATCCTGGTTATAATAACCCACCAGCCCCTTTTGTTCCACAGTGCTCTTAAGAGGATTTACAATTTGTCTGTCTTGGTTCCCAATAGTAATATTTGTAGTTATAATGGGATAATGCAGACCTGGCAAAGGAGGTGGGGTGATTCTTTTTTTTTTTTCTGAATAGTTCACAATGTTCTACTTGGTCAGAATAAACCTATACAGATTCTTCTCTTTGCTAATATTGCCTTCAGAAAAGTCAATATTAAAACAAAACAAAAATAAAGACTACAACTTTTCAGATATAGAAGAAACTTTATACATAAAAATTGCACTTTAGGAATTCTTATTTTCTAAAAACAGTTTTTTAATTGTAAAACTCAAAATGAAAAGATGAAAAGGGGCAGTGAACAGCTTTTTAATCTTGCATATATCACAGTCAGAATTAAACAATTTTCTCTTTTTTTTGGTGCTGGGGATTGAGCCCATGTACTCAACCACCGAGTTACTCTGTTAGCCCTGTTGAAAAAAATTTTAAGCTGCAAAAATCTTTCTCTTTTATAGTAGCATTAGGTTTTGTAACTGCAGACTTAAATCTCATAATGGCATAAAAAGTCAAGGCAAAATAAATTAATATTCTGAAATGGACACTATCTCTAGCCACTTTTCACCACATTAATTCTTCCCCTTGGGTATATCTTAATGAAGAAGTTTTTCTAATATCATTACCATCGAAAAAGTGAAAATAGAAGTAATAAGGATCTCTTGTAACTAATTTAAAATCTATCCCCAATGATTCTGTTTTAGAATAACATAAACATTATTCGCCTTACATAAGGAACAAAAAGTACCATCATGTTTTGGATTCAAATACTTTATGTAATAACTGTTAATTAATTCTAAAAAATTATTAATTTAAAGAATCATTAAATATTAAAGTGATGAATTAAATATCAAGTGTTGCTATATCTAAACAAGTTAGACCATGAATTCCTCCCAGCAGAGTGGTGCTTAATCTACTGTGTTTTGCCCAAAAAAAGACTTATATGGCACAGTCACCATCTCTTACCCTGTCCCACTCTACCTCTTTCCCTGCCTGCTAAACCCAATAACCCACCATTTACTTACCAGAAATGTGGTAAATTTGAAGCACCTAAGTCTTCCTGAGATGACAACTTCGAAAGCTGAACAAAATCTCCTAATTTCAGATACAATGAACTTAAATGTCACCTTCAGTAGGAATGAATGTTAAACTATCTGCTCCAACTTTATGAATTTAATGTTGCTCTCTTCTTCTTCATTTCTACATTTCAAAGGGGGCCACAGTCCTAAAAACTTTGCCAAGAAATGTAGGAAATTAAAAATTCCTTATCAGAAAGTGCAAAAAAAAAAAGGACAAAAGACTTGATTCAAGTACGCCTTTTGCAGCTTTGGAAGAGGGGAGAGGATGAAATGAAGTACACCTTCCCATTTTGTGCACATAGCTATTTTGCTCTTTTATTGTCAATGTTGTATTGGGGCAAAAACCCAACCAATCAACCAACCATCCAACCAACCAACCAACCAACCAACCTCTGGAAGTGGCCTTACATTTTGTTAAAATTATCTTCAGGGTGCCAGAAAAGAGCATCAGCTCCAGGATGCCAGTAAGGTAGTAACTCTTATAAGTATTAGGGAGAAAGGAGAGGTGTCTGTCCCTTAGATTAAGGTCACAGACACTCTAAAGGCGAGGGACGGAACAGCAAATACATACCAAAGAAATATTCCTATCCCCTTCAGATAAGGAAGGAAAGCAAAAATAATCTAAAAATGATATTTTTAATTTAATTTTTTTTTGGTGATACTGAGGATTGAGCCCAAGGGCATTCTATCTCTGAGCTATACCCTCAGCCATCCCAAGTACTAGGATTACAGGTGTGCACCACCATGCCCGGCTACATTTTTTACTTTAAATAATACCAAATTTCACAAAAGTATGTTCAAAATTTATATAAGGTTGAAGAACTAGAAAACATTTTTCCTCTTATTGGGGAAAAATACATATAACAAAATTAAATGAATGGATTGGATATTCTTGTACAAAGTTTTGTGTTCAGAAAATATTACCCACTATAAAAATGACTAAAAGGTAACCCTGTCCAATTCTGGTTAGACAAGAAGTTTTTTCAATTTGTTCAGGAAAATCTTTTCAATAGTAATATCATTTTAGTAAGCACTATAACACATTGATGTTATAAAAATCATTGTACTGCTACAATTAAAGGGAGAATAATTTGCACCATAATTTGAATAGTTTACTCCATTTTCATAAAGCTTATATGAAGTGAGAGTCAGAATAGTTTTTCATTAAACCTCATGCTTCATCAAAACTAGAATAAAGACAGAACTAGCAAGAAATTGGTACTAATCTGTAAGAAAATGTAATATATAGAATTTGCTTTTAGGCTATTTAGAAGTTTGTGTTTAACATCTTAAGAAGCAGTGCTGAGCCGGGTACATGCTTGTAATCTTGTAATCCCAGTACTTGGGAGGCTGGGACCGGAGGACGCGGGTTTGAGGCCAGCCTCAGCTACTCAGTGAGGCCCTCTGCAACTTATTGAGACCCTGTTTCAAAATAAAGAATAAAAAAATAGGGCTGGGAGTGTAGCTCTGAGGTCGAATGCCCTTGGGTTCAATCCCCAGTACCGCAAAAAAAAAAAAAAAAGAGGCAGTGTTTAAAGCATTCAAAGCTTACAATAAAAAATCATAAAGGTTTTAAGAAGCAACCTCAGCTCTTATGCAATTCTTCAATCACCATTTCAAACCCTTGTCAGATTGGGCTATGATCGAATGGTTTCAACTAAACGTAACAGAGGACCTTCCAAAGCAATGAACATTTTCTAATTGTGATATTAACATTTAAAATATCAGCAAATCTCCTTTATTCATTCTTTGTGTGTGTGTGGTGGGGGACTGGGGCACCCAGTACATTCTACCAGGGGCATTCTATTTGGGTACACCCAAGTACTGGGATTACAAGCATGCGCCACCATGCCCTGGCTCTTTCTTCATTCTTTAATAAAACACACATTTACTCAAGCTTCAGACCACACTTTCTTTTGTCCAAAACTATTATTTTAGCACTTTTAATAGCAATGCCTGGTTAGGTAATTATGAGGCCAAGACTATTTTTCCAGTAAACCATGTTTTTAATACCATAGGCTGGGCTTTTCAAAAACCACAATTTACTAATACAGATGTAGGCTTTATAATCTACTTTATTATAAAATGAAACAGATCTTAGTACATAATTATTATAGACAACAGAGTATTCAGAAAGGTTCAAATTGATCAGTATGAAAATATACCTCACTGAAATATACTTACTTATAAAAACATATTGCCTTTGCCATGTGAAAATCTGGTGTTTAGTTCTCTAGATTTCTTTATTAGGGCTTTTTTCTGAGCTTCATCAAACCGATTAACCTTGAGATCCTTATCACGGTCAAATGGTACTCTCTCTTGGGGCTTATTTTTATCTTCAGCAGCCTTATTCTTTAACTTTTTATTATGAATGTCCATAAGAGATTCTGATCTTTTTGATTCCTGGGGAAAGCAGGAGAGCAGAAATAAAAACCTTAGCTTATATAGATTATTGACAGAATATGATCATGAAACAGAATAACTAGACAACAGCAGTGCACATTAAGGAGGGCTATTTACACACCCCAAATACAAGACAGCATCAATGAAAAGAAAAAAAATGTGTCAAGCGTTTCAAATTCTTTATTTTCAACCAAATTGGAGGTAAAAATAAGCTGCCAAGTATTGTTAAAAAAGTAGTCTACCAATACATATAGCACGGGGTGGTCAAGAACTTAAGTTCAGAAGAAAACGTGGGTTGCAGTGACCACCCTCCTGCTTTCAACATGGTAATATGTCAGGAACAAACTCATTTTCTCAGCTGCAAAGTGGGTGCAGTCACACTAATAATTTCCAAAAATTTGGGTGAGGGATGAGTTCAATAATCTAATGAACACAAAGGATTTAGTACAGTGTCAGGTATATACAATCATTCGATAAATGCTGTGTTTGACTTATTGAGCATTTATTCTACTGTAATCCTAACAATATCTCTATAAATTAAATGTTACTACTCTGATTATAAAGATTTGGACAGAATGAGAAAACAAATTAATGGGACCAATGTGAAAAACAGTATCAAAGAAGGTCCTAATGAGTTGATAGTCGAAAAATCATTAGTAATTTTTATTAATAGATCAATATGAAGGTTAAGAAAATAACTCAAATTGTTCAAAGAATTGAATTATATCACTATAACAAGATGTGTTCCATTCCCATTTACTTCTTTATTACTTCTTTAAGTAAACATGTTTTCTTTCTTTTATTTTTTTTTTGGTGGCACTGAGGATTGAACCCAGGGGCATTCTACCTCTGAGCTAAACCCCCAGCCTGATTTTATTCTTCTATTTTGAAACAAGGTCTCACTAATTTGCAGAGGGCCTCACTAAGTTTTTGAGGCTGGCTGAGAACCTGCGATCCTCCAGTCTCAGCCTCCCAAGTATTAGTATTACAAGTATGCGCCACCACACCTGGCTTAAACATGTTTTCTTAACTCTTACAACTATAAAAGCAAACAAACAAAAGCACACAACTGAGGCTGAAACTTTATTCTAGCAATAAGTAACATTCATCCAAAGACTAGAAACTAATTGAAAAAGGTTTTTCATTAAGAGATCAATTATATTTATACTTTTACTTTTTATGTTTAGTAATTACTTTTCATTGCTGGGTATGGTGGTGCACATCTGTAATTTCGGTACTTGGGAGGCTGAGACAGGAGGATCTCAGGTTTGAAGCCAGTCTCAGAAACTTAGAGAGGCTCTCAGAAACTTAGTGAGACCCTGTTTCCAAATAAAAAATAAAAAAATAGAGCCAGGGGTGTATAGCCCAGAAATAGAAGGCCCCTGGGTTCCATCCACGGGACCAAAAAAAAAAGAAAGAAAATTTACTTTTCAAAGTTTACAATATATTTGCATTGTTTTGGTCAACTGAAATTACAACTTAATCCAAAAGAAAAAACTGTTAATATTTAAAGATTTAGACATGGGAAATTTTAAAAACTTTTCAATTTTAATTTTTATGCATATTTTAGTTATAGTGAAATATGTTTTACCAATATTGTAAAAGACTTTCAAGTATGAAAGTGCATTTCAGTAGGATATGAAATTCTATAGCAAAAGAGAAGTGAAACTATGAATTCAAAGAGGAAAAAGTCCATATGAAGTAACATTTCCAGTTGTTCTGGAAGTGCTTGTTCATGCATATCCTTTAATGGACTATACTAGACATGGAATTTCTATGACATTTAAGATTTCATTTGCAGCATTTAATAGAGTAATTTGCAATATATTTGCTTTGGTAACTATGATGAAAAATTTTAAATATCAAGTAAAAAATATATGGTTTTTCCAATTTCTTTTAGGATATCTCCTAAACAAAAACAAAAACACCTGAAGACCACTGGTCTGCCTCCCTGACTGGCTGAAAAGGCATCCAGATTCCTGAGCCCCATCATGTACTGAGTGAATCAAAACCGCCAGCTGGGGGCCTCAGAAACCTGGGCGTTTACCACCCATTACCACCCATGTTCTGGTACTGAGATCCACTGGAGGTGGAACCCACTGTGTACACCATTCATTCTAGTACCTTGGTATTAACAGAAGAGGGGATGCCAACATAAAGGGGGAAGTGGAAAAGGGTTAAATTTAAGATGGGAAGCCCTATGTGTAATACAAATATAATGATATATGTATGTCTAAATGTAAAAAAACTATACTATAAAAACTTGATGATCCTTTCCCTGTATCCATGTCTTTCCCTACAAATAATAGCTCCTTAATAATGTTTTAGAACAAGGAAGGCTGAGGGGCTAATAAGAGTTGGAAGGGGAAGGCCTGAAGACATAGAACTGGAGAAACAGAGAGTAAAGTTTAGAGCAGATGTATGGAGATGTGAAAAAGAATGGAGTGAGAGGGGCCCTATTAATTTACCTAGAGCCACTACTGAGGAAGATGATTTATGTTGATGAGCAAAACTGTATAAAAGGTAATAAAAAGCAAACAAAAATGGAGAAATAAAGATGGCAGGTTTCAATTTACTGATTCCCTATATTAGTAAATTAAACATCAATAGGGAATACATTAAACTACCAGACTATTATAATCAATTCAAGTACCCAAATTTATGATGATAAAAAAATTGATTTTATATCAGTTATTATAGATTTGCTACTGTTGGTCTTTAGTATAATCTGAACATCGGACATAGAACCAAACTAGTGTTAAACTCTTAAAAATATCTAGAAGCAGCTGCTTCACTGAAAAATCATAAGCTGAAAGCTGATACATGTAGAAATCAATTTGCTAATATAATATTATCAATTTGCTGAATTATCTCATTTAATCACTTAAAATATTTTTAACAATTTACAAAATTTAGAGCATTTTATTTAGAATGGGATGGTATAAATAGTTTTTAAAAAACTCATGCTTAATTTCAAATTGATTGGTTTTTATTTTGTCTTCCTTGGTAGAATTTCAAGAGTATTCAAAAGCTGAGGGTTGGGAGTTATAGTTTAGTCTTAAGACTACATTAATATTTTGAAGAGTAAATATCATAATAAGTAAGCAAAATTTCAGTGTAAGATTAGAACCCTAATTTCTTGGAAACATTTTAAAATAAACTAGTTATCTTTACACGTCTCCCTAAATACTTCAGCATGTATTCATTAACTAGAGTACAATATTTGTTTATAACTTTTTTCTTTTAAGATAAATTTACATACAATGAAATGGACAATTTTTTTTTTTTTGCGGTACTGGGGATTGAACCCAGGGGCGTTCTACCTCCGCGCTATACCCCCGGTCCTATTTTTTATACTTTATTTTGAAACCGGGTCTCACGAAGTTGCGGAGGGCCTCACTAGGTAGAGAGAGAGAGAGACAGGGAGAGAGAGAGAGAGAGAGAGAGAGCGAGAGAGAGAGAGAGAGCTGAGGCTGGCCGCAAACCCGGATCCTCCAGTCTCCGCTTCCCAAAGTACTGGGATTAAAAGCGTGCGCCACCACGCCCGGCCTGAAATGGACAAATTTTAAGTGTACATTCACTGAATTTTATACTTCAAACTCCAATCAAGATCTAAAACATTTCCATCACCCCAGAAAGCTGTGTATGCTGCTCCCTAGACAAATCCTACACCCCGACTCCAACAACTACCATTCTCATCTTTTTCCACCATAGATTCACTTTGCATGCGATAGAGCTTTATACAAACAGAACTGTTAAGTGTGTACTTGCTTATGTCAGACTTCTTCCACTCAGCATGACTTTGATTCATCCTCATTGTTGCATTTATTTGTCACTTGTTGCTTTTTATTGCTGAGTAGTGTTTCATTTTATACCATGGTTTTTTTTCCTTTCTTATTGATAGATACCTGGGTTTTTTATAGTATTTAGCTATTATGAATAAATTTCTATGAATATTCTTGAATAAGTCTTTTTAAGGCTACTATGAATGAAGCATGTTCTACTCTTTGTATGGACATGTTTTCATGTGTCTTAGGTAAATACCCAGGAATGGAATTTTGGGGTCATAAGGTAGGTGTGTACTAGAAATGTCAGTTTGGAAGAGGCCTCTAAAGTATTAATTTTATGCAATTCTTCTTTTCTTACATAACCCATTATGCTATAAATTTTGGCTTTAGGTAACATTTCACATTGTTTCCCACACATTTTGATATGTTGTGTTTTGTTATTATTCAGGTGTAGGTATTATCTAACTTCTATTATCATTTCCACTTTGATGCAAAGTTTAAATTTTGAATTTTTAAAATTTCCAGTTACATAGAGCTTTTAAGTTATTCTGAATTTTATCTTAAATTCCTTGTGGTCATAGAACATGGTCTGAATGAAAGTGATTCTTTCAGTTTTGTTGAGACTTGAGTTTTGACCTGATCAGTTTTCAAAAATGTTCCATGTGGGTTGAGTTTTTGATCAGTTTCCAAAAATGTTTCATGTATGGTTCACTGTTTGTGATACTGGTCAACATATGTCCACTAAAACAAGTTTTATACAACTTCTCATTAACTAAAACATTAACTACAGAAGGTAATTTCCCCAAGTACCTGAAGACCTTTCAGGGGCCAATGGGTTAAGTGATTTACATTTACTCTTTTGAGCTGGAATACTCTTTAGTTTTTTAAGAGTAAAAAAGACTATAACCAAAAAAAAGATATATGTCAAATGAATACTGATCTCAGTTTATAAATTTACATTAAATTGTATTTTAAAAACATTTTTCTCTCATATTTAAGTCTTTTCATCAAAGACTCTAAATCTACTTAATATTTAAAGACTTATGAACTGAGGATCTCCATGATTTAGTATGGCTCTTCCTTCTGGGTCAACTGTTACCTATCTCTAGTAATAAAATTTCTGATATACAACTTAGGTAAAATACAAATTTGAAAACATTACATGAAATGCATAGAAGGATTTTATATAAATATATACACAACAGAATCAAGTATTTTTCAGAACTGATGTATATAGAAAATGATTGAGGCAAAATGGCAGTCATATAAAAGAAAGAGAAATAAGGCCTGGGGATGTAGCTCAGTGATAGAGTGCCTGCTTGGCAAGAACAAAGCCTGGGTTCTATTCCCAGCACTGTTAAAAAAAAAAAAAAAGGAAAGAAAAATAAGAAAAAGAAAACACGAGAAGAGAACTGAAAGACAGAAAAATAAGAGATTATAATTTTATTTTCTTACATTGTATGAAGATACCTGCTCAGCCAATCTCTTGTCCCTTCCTGACAATACATGTTCCTCATCCTTCTTACTGGATGACTTCCTTCCTTCTTGTGTTTCCTAAGGAATGCAAACAGATAACACATTACTGAGCCATATATTAAGATAAAATAAAAAAGAAATATTATTTTTACTTATATTAAGTAACAAGAGACTAAACTAAGTTAGGTTCATTGAATTCTTTCTAGTCTGAAGTATTTAAATAATTGATAAGAGATCAGTTAGTGTTCTAGCCTATGATTTTCCTGAAAATAATGATCAAATAAAACAAAACAAAACACTTACCCAATCTATTAATTTCAAGAAATCACCTGTTTATCCAACTCAAGATAAGCTTTGAATAACAAAATATATGAAAATAAGGCTTATAAAAAATTTGATTATCTGTTTTCAAAAATAATAAAATGAAAAAGAAATAAAAGGTGTATATGTTGAAAAAAAAGAAACAAAGCTGTCTTTATTCACAAATGATATGCCTGTGTAGAAAACTCTCCCAAAATCTACCAAACAAGAAAAAACTCCTGGAACTAGTAAGCAAGTATAGCAAAGCTGCATGATACAAGGTCAATTTACAAACTACACCAGTAATGGACAACTGGAATTTGAAACAAAACAAAACAAAAATTCCATTTACAATAGCATACATGCAAAAATGAAGTACTCAGGTAAACTTTCAAAAACTGTAATTAGAAAAAATGTTACAATGATATCCTACAGAATATACTTCCAACTGGGAATGTGGAAGGCCCACATAAAAATGACTAAAAATCATTGTTCTCAAGGCATAGTTTTATGTTATTTGTTTAGGAAAACCAGGGAGGCCTTCCTAACAATTTTTACCTTAATAATGGACTAAAACAACATTCATTTAAAAAAGTACATTAAAAACATAGAAATAAGCCAGGTATGGTGGTGCATACCTGTAATCTCAGTACTTGGGAGGCTAAGACAGGAGGATCACAGGTTTGAAGCCAGTCTCAGCAATTTAGCGAGGCTCTCAACAACCTAGCAAGACCCTATTTCCAAATTAAAAAAAAAATAGGGCTGGGTGTGTAGCTTGGAGGTAGAATGCCCCCGGGTTCAATCCCAGACCACAAAAAACAAAAACAAAAAACATAGAAATAGAACTTTCCCATAGAACTTTCCTCAGAAAGCAGATGTTTTTTATTTATAAATATTAAGAGAAAAATGATATTATGTTAAAATGGAGATGAAGACCTGACCTTTTAATATTGAGGTATTAGATCTTGTCAAGACTGAGAGGTGAGAACATAACTGATGTCATTGAGTTAACTTATATAAAATCTTTTCATTTTTTTTCTTTTAGGCCTTATTGGTTAAGTGAATACGAAACCATTAGAGGTATGAGAAATGTACGTTGGGAAATCGAATATAAAAAGTAAGATGAAGTGATTGGAAACAACCTATCAAGAAGAAAATTAAGTTAAGATTTATTATAAAATTAGTCATGAACTTTACACAGAAGTAAAGATACCAGAAAATGAACAGCTCTGTGATACCATATAGTTTGTGAAATAAGTCTGTGGTACTATATTCTAATTTTTTTTGTGTGGTACTAGGGATTGAACCCAGGGACATTCTACCTCTGAGCTACACTCCCAGCCCTTTTTATTTTTTGTTTGGAAACAGGGTCTCTCTAGGTTGCTGAGAGTCTCGCTATGTTGCTGAGGCTGTCCTTGAACCTGCAATCCTCCTGTCTCAGTCTCCTAAGTACTGGGATTATAGGTGTGCGCCACCACACCTGGCTTACATACTAAATTTTAAGAGGTATTAACAGTCCCTTATGAGTCCACCGTGAACACTGAAAGGAACAACTAGGTCTAAAGAACTCAAGTCACAGGGATTAAAACCACTTAAGTTCAAACTCTACTGCCTGGTTTCCATTTGTTTTCCTGTGATATTTTCCTCTAAGGATGATTCCCTCATATCTAACCCCAGGCCAGTCATTTACTCACATCCAGTGAGAAATAGGACTAAACAAACAAAAAGGAACAAATAAATGTAGGCACATATGAAAAATCCATGTAAGCAAGAGAATTGCTTTTCTGGAGACAATCTTAAAGCTAATTTATAAAAACTCCAACATATTATTTTTCATAAATAATAGGCTAGGATAGAATAGACAGGCAGTATAACACGAAACTTTCAACGTTCGTGGCTCACGTATACACAGCATCCTTTGTTGTCTCTTCTGCTCCCATGTATATTGGTTCACCTCACCTTTCTGTTACCATTCTCAGATTTCCTTTAATCTTTAGGACCAAAGAATTTATGATGTTGCTAAATATGCAGGTAGGATGCTAAAATATGGAAACTTCAACATACCAACCACATTTCAAGAATACTATCTCACAACCAATTCTCCATCCAAATGAACGAGCTCTTTCATCTTTCTATCACCTGCAACCAAACACAATGCCTAGCACAAAAAAAGTCAATTCACAGTTATAGAATGAAAATAGGAATCCCGAGGATTCTAGGTATTGATGTACAAAATAAAAAGATTTAGCAGGATGAACTAAATGTGGAACTAAACAGATCAGAACTGATGAAGTAGCCGGGCGTGGTGGCGCATGCTTGTAATCCCAGTACTTGGGAGGCGGAGGATCTGGGTTCGGGGCCAGCCTCAGCTACTTAGTGACGCCCTCTGCAACTTCATGAGACCCGGTTTCAAAATAAAGGATTAAAAAATAGGGCCAGGAGTGTAGCTCGGAGGTAGAATGCCCCTGGGTTCAATCCCTGGTACTGCAAAAAACAAACAAACAAAAAAACAAACAAACCAAAAAAACCAAACAAACAAAAAAAAAGAACTGATGAAGTGACAGCCTTAAGGTGACAATCAGTCAACCATTTAAGACTTACATAGGAATTAAAACCTTTAGATGGAGTAATTTATGAAGCAGTGCTAGGGACACTGGTTCAGTTCCTAACATACAATGGCATATTTCATAATAAACAGAAAAGACTCAAGAAGAGAAAATATAAAAAATAATAATATATTTTTTGCGTACAGATTTTTCTGATCATTGTTTTGGTTTTTTATTTTATTTTATGTTTTTAGTACTGGGGATTGAACCCATGGGCATTCTAGAGAATTCTTAGAGAAGCTACCTGAGATACTCCTGTCTCAGCCTCCCAAGTACGGGATTAGAGTATTACAGGGATTAGCCACCACACACGGCTCTAGTTTTGGTAATTTATTTGATATACTAATGAAAGTGCTTCTTGCCTAATTAACAATAACATGAAGCTTTATGCGCTAGAGATATGGTCATTTTGAGAAAGACTCTCAAGGTATCATTTAATTCACTAGGTTAATTTGCAAGTTTTGTTGCTTTTCAAGACATTTTAAAATATATACTATGCAGATAGCATGATGTTGTATAAAGATCAAGGAATCTGGAGTTAGAAACAACTCAACTGGAATGTTAATTTATCATTTAATAGCTCTGTGACCCAAGAAAAGCTAACCTCATAGAGGTTAGTTTCTCCCTCCACAATAAGAGTCAATAAACCTATGTCTCAGGGTTTTCTTGAGGATTTTTTTTTTTTTTTGCAGTACCGGGGATTGAACGCAGGGGCGTTCTATCTCCGCGCTACGCCCCCGGCCCTATTTTTTATACTTTATTTTGAAACCGGGTCTCACGAAGTTGCGGAGGGCCTTCACTAAGTTGAGAGAGAGAGACAGGGAGAGAGAGAGAGAGAGCGCTGAGGCTGGCTGCGAACCTGGATCCTCCGGTCTCCGCCTCCCAAAGTACTGGGATTACAAGCGTGCGCCACCACTCCCGGCTTTTCTTGAGGTTTTAATGAGGTAGTTTATTGGAAAATAACAAGCAAACAGTGTGACTTTCCTTCCTCGTCTTCAGGGGAAAAATTTTTCCCTTGGGATCATAATTTCAAGCAGTAGTATTGTTAAATAATTTTGCCTTATATCTTCCTAAAATTAAGCCTACATGGACAGAAAGACATAAGCAAACAAAACCTCTCACCTTAGCTTTCCTTTCTCTGTCAGCTGGAGTATCTGTCCAGATGGATCGATCTCCAGACTTCTCATCAGTTCTTCGTTTAAAAGTTCTTGGCCCAAAACCAAAGTTTTTCATTTCAGGAGGAAGCTCTGTCATCCATGACTCTCTTGTAATTGGTTTAGACAAATTCTTTAAAAGAGATAAAATGTTAAAAAAATGTAGCATGGGAAGTATGTAAGTAATACTGTACAAACAATTATGTTTCTCAATTGAGGTTTTAAATTTACTTAACAGACTTTATAGAAAGGATTAATGTTTATGTCACATATATTTGCCATATATGATACAAACACTTTCATCCAATTTGTTATGCTTTTGGCTATCTTTTGCCATACAGAATATTTTTAGTAGGAAAATTTGACAGACTTTTCCTTTACAAAGGGAAAAAAACATATATATTTTTTTGCAGTACTAGGGATTGAACCCAGGGGCATTCTACCTCTGAGCTACACCCCCAGCCCTATTTTTTATTCTTTATTTTGAAACAGGCTCTCACTAAGTTGCAGAGGGCCTCACTAAGTAGCTGAGGCTGGCCGCGACCCCAGATCCTACTGTCTCAGCCTCCCAAGTACTGGGATTACAAGCGTGCGCTACCACGCCCGGGTGGGAAAATATTTTTAATGTTAATTTCTACAATTTAGATTCTAAATAATTTATTTTGCTTATTACAGTGTCTTTAAAACTTACATCATCTCCTTTGGTTAGTTTTTCCTTCATCCTCTGGGCCCTTTTTTCAAACTCTGTCGTTACACTATGGTTAACTGGTTCTTTTGCAGGCATTGGTCCAACAATATCTTCATCTTCACTGCTACCTGTTTCCTTTTAAAATAAGAAATTACCTTTAATCCAAGAGCAGAGTTACAAATTATAGAAAATGATGCTAAATTACTTACACCCAACTGAAGTTGATTATCCACAGACAATAAAAAAAAAAAGCAAACAATGTACTAAAGACTTTTCCTTCCCTTTCTTAAATGCATGGTACAGAGCTGACAAATCCATGGCCTGAGGACAGTCCCATGTCTCCCCATACGCACACAGTAAACCTCATCACATTACTTTAGCTCTCTTCCTGATGGACATGGATGTGGCCTTGGAGTTCTTTTCAAAGTAGTATTCTTGGCACTTATTATCAATCGAAGCCAATCTTATTGCTGGTATATAAAAAGCTCTTTGGAATAAATGTACATAAGTGGGGCATTCTTGGGACCCATATCAGCCTTCAAGAAACAGAAATACTATGCAATAACTCACAAAACACTGATCCAAATCAGTTATTTCAGTTCGAAAAGCACCTTACTTACCCTAAAGATAAAATAGCATTGTAATAATTGAATTCAACTTGTTCTTATTAAGACATTTTTTTTTTTTTTTTGCGGTACCGGGGATTGAATGCAGGGGCGTTCTACCTCCGCACTACGCCCCTGGCCCTATTTTTTATGCTTTATTTTGAAACCGGGTCTCACGAAGTTGCAGAGGGCCTCACTAAGGAGAGAGAGAGAGAGAGACAGGGAGAAAGAGAGCGAGAACTGAGGCTGGCCGCGAACCCGGATCCTCCGGTCTCCGCCTCCCAAAGTACTGGGATTACAAGCGTGCGCCACCACGCCCGGCTTATTAAGACATTTTGATAAATGGCTTCCATGTATGACTCTGTTAGATGCTATAAATGTTAGGGCTTAAAATCTCCAGAGATTAAGATGAATAACAATAACATTTGTCTTTTAGACAGAGAGCTTCTTTCTTTTTTTTTTTTTTTTTTTTTTTTTTTTTAGTACTGGAATTGAACTCAGGGGCATTCTACCTCTGGAGCTACACCCCTAGCCCCTTTTAATTTTTTGTTTTGAAACAGGGTCTCACTAAGTTGCTGAGAGTCTTATTACATTGCTGAGGTTGTCCTCTGTCCTGAGATTCTCCCGAATGGAGAAGCAAACAGAAAATTAGGTTCAATACACTAAAATGAAAATCAGAAACCAGAATCACAAGCACAAATCCAATCTAGGTATTAAATCATTTTGATGTCTTGGATTAGTCATTGCTTTCAAAAATCTTTTTAAAAAGATGTGTTATCTTATCCAGAACTACAACAGAAATTATGTATCCTACTGGGTTATAGTTTGGGCTGTAGAGCTAAACCTAGTTGAAGGCCCCATCTGAGGTCACATGCCTGTGATCTTGGGCAGGAACCTTTTTCTAAGCCTTGGTTTTCTTGTCTTTTAGATGGGGATGATAACAGCTTCTACCAATAACTGCTCTATTAGTACTCTGCGTTATGTTTGTCCTCTTTGGAGCCATGAAACTGGGACCTTTCCTAACTCCTGAGGGAAAATGTTGATAAATTCTAAGTGATTCACTTTGTTTCATTCTTATTGTCCACTTGACTGGCTTAGGTATGAGCACATGATAAAATTTTGATCAAAGAAACATGAGGGGGGTTGGTCTGCAGGAAACCTAAAAGGGGGAAAAGGGACCACTTCCTTTCTGTGTCTGGATATTGCTAACTGCTTGTGAATCTTAAGACTTTGGCAGACTTCTTGGTATGATGAAAGCAGTCGGCTAGCCAGGCGTGGTGGCGCACGCTTGTAATCCCAGTATTTTGGGAGGCGGAGACCGGAGGATCTGGGTTCGCGGCCAGCCTCAGCACTCTTTCTCCCTGTCTCTCTGTCTCTCAGTCTCTCTCTCTCTCTCCTTAGTGAGGCCCTCCGCAACTTCGTGAGACCCGGTTTCAAAAATAAAGTATAAAAAATAGGGCCGGGGGCGTAGCGTGGAGGTAGAACGCCCCTGCGTTCAATCCCCGGTACCGCAAAAAAAATAAAAAAAAAAAGAAAGCAGTCGGCCCAAGAGTTATTAACATGTCATGGATAGTATAGCAGAAAGATGGAAAACACGGGAGCCTTTGATAATATTATTAGGTTGTTGAATTAACCAACCCCAGAGTGACCTTACTTGTAGACCACTCATATATGAAAAACGTTTTATTTTTAGAATACTGAATATATACCACCAACAAAATGACATAAAAAAACCATTTGCTAACTAAACTAAGTAGGTTAAGACAAAGTACTATTTTGAGTTGAATTTTGTTATTGGCAGCTGAGAACATTCTAGCTTGTACACCTCCCAGGACTGTTTGGATTAGAACAAGTTTATGCTGGTGGTGTGGATTTATGTAAGTGCTCAACAAATGTTAACCATTAGTATTATTGTGTACTTCTTAATTTGGGGGTAAATGCTGTGAATGAGAGACCAAGAGAAGCCCTTCTCTGAGAAATGGAAGTCTGAAAACTGAAAAAGAAATGTCTTTTATAAAAGGCTTAAAGGGAAGTTATAAAGCAACCAATTCAGAATCAATAGTACCTTAATCCCTGTAATCCCTGCCTACCTTTAGCCCTCACCTTTTGCTAAAAGAAGTTAGAGAATGTGGAATATGTCACCTAGGAAATTATGTAAACTACCTATTTACTAACTAGGTAGGATAGGACAAAGTCCCAAGTGTGAATAAAACTGAATTATACTTCATCTTTGAAAACCTTTTTTTTTTGTTTTTTGGGGTTTTTTTGTTTGTTTGTTTTTTGCGGTACCAGGGATTGAACCCAGGGGCATTCTACCTCCGCGCTATACCCCCGGCCCTATTTTTTTTATACTTTATTTTGAAACCGGGTCTCACGAAGTTGCAGAGGGCCTCACTAGGTAGAGAGAGAGAGAGAGAGAGAGAGAGAGAGAGAGAGAGAAAGAGAGCTGAGGCTGGCCGCGAACCCGGATCCTCCAGTGTCCGTCTCCCAAAGTACTGGGATTATAAGCGTGCGCCACCACGCCCGGCTGAAAACCTTTTTATTTTGAGAAAATTTAAGCCTATAGAATAACAATGAGATGAGTGCAAAAACCACACTGGTTCCAAATGTTTACATTTATATTTTTTCTAATCCTCCTCTCCGTAAAACCGATGGATGGATACTTTTTTTTTTTCTGAGTCATGTGAAAGCAGGTTACAGATAGCTCCACAAGGCCTTGGGCTGACACATTTCCTTGCCCCTTTCATGAAAATGATAGGCTACATCTCACTATTATCTTTTTACAGACAGAGCAAGACTGAGGCTGTGGATTTTATTCAGGGTCTCAATTCAATCAGTCAGAAGCTAAGGCTCCTGTTCCAGACCCAAATCCTCCATGGCTTACAACTGGTCTCTGAAACTACTGTGGTCTCCTGCTGTGAAAATGTGTGTGTTCTGGCTTTGAATTCTTTTAATGTTATTAGCACATGTGGATGTTCCCTTTCTTCTTTTGAGTTTAGCTTTGCTCTAACTTTATTACTATTTTATTTCTCTTCCAGCACTCCTTTGTGCTTGTAGCAGGGAGAGCCCAGCATGAGAAATCAGCTCAATCTTCTAGTCTTTCATTCAATCGTTGATTTTTTTTTTTTTTTGTGGTACTGCGGATTGAACCCAGGGGCATTCTGCCTCCAAGCTATACCCCCATCCCTATTTTATTCTTTATTTTGAAACAGGGTCTCACTAAGTTGCAGAGGGCCTCACTGAGTAGCTGAGGCTGGCTGCAAACCTGCAATCCTCCTGTCTCAGCCTCCCAAGTACTGGGATTACAAGTGTTCGCCACCACACCTGGCCTCAATCGTTGATTGAATGAATAAATTAGATACAATCCTTGCCCTTATTGCAGTTATCAATCTTCAATTTAGGTATTTTCTCAAAGAAAAAGATCTTTTCTCATTTCTTTAGTTTAGACTCCTCTGTCATGGCTCCATTATACTTTGAATAAAAAAGTATTCACTTTTTAAATCATTCATAATGCCAGATTGTATGGGGCCCTGTAAGGACTCTTTTCCTTTTTTTTTTAAGGGTGCGTGTGTGTGGTACTGGGGATTGAACCCAGGGGCATTCTGCATCTGGGCAGCCCTATTTTATCTTATTTTGAAACACGGTCTCGCTACTTGCTGAAGCTATCCTTGAACCTGCGATCCTCCTGTCTCAGCCTCCCAAGTCCTTGGGATCACAGGCATGTGCCACCACGCCCGGTGGACTCTGGGTTTTTTAAAGGAGCAGTGTGATAGTTCTGAGTGTTAGTGACATGATCTGACTTTGTCTCATGTAGACCTCTACATGCTGTGCTAAGAAGCAGGAAAAGGGAAATGGCTAAACAAAAAAGCCTGAAGACCAATCAAATGGGTGAAACATTAGGTCGTTTGGACCAGGGTGGGCACAGAAGTGGTTGGATTCTGGACATCTTCTGACGGTAGGAACAAGAGAATTTGTTGACAGATGCATTTCTGTGACCATATGCCTGGCACATTACAGGTGTTCTAGAAATACTTGTTGAAAGGACGAGTAAATAGAAAGTCTAAGTTCATGATCTTAATCACTGATGCTTCCGTTCAGTTAACCTTAGTGTAAATGGTGAATTCTCAGTGGAGATGAGTCTCTTGATCATATGAATTCATTCGTATGAAGGCACTGAAGCATAAGAGGTCGAACACGTGACTTAAAGTCATATGAACTAGGTTTGAGCTATGGCTTTGATAAGTAAAAACTGTGTAAACTTGGGAAAGTTACCCAATTTATTTGGTTTTTTGCATCTGTAAAATATGAATAGTGTCTATTTTACGAGACTGTGGAGAAGATAAAATAAGACCCACATATGGGGAAAATACATTACAAATGATACAGTACTCTATAAATCTCAGCTGTTTGTTAAGGAGAAAAATAGCCATTATATTTTACAGCAAAATCATTTGATCTATCTTTTCATAAAAATCACTTATTCATTAGTGCCTTTGTTATATACAGGTACCAGAGTTGGGTAGGAGACAGTTAATTTTAAGGTAAAGACTATTATTAAAATGCTTCTCAGTTTTCTCTCCTTCAGGTCAAATCACAATGATTACTTAAGCTTTTAATCATGTCCTATTTTTCTAACCCTTTAAAGTCCCTCTTCAAAGATAATCAGCCAAAATAGGTAATGCCTTATCGATATTGTTCCTTTTCTAACAGAATCTCAGGTTCGTGAAAAGCTTTGATTTCATTTGCCTATGTTACAATATTAATCTGAATATAACTGTGTCATATATTACATTTGAATCAAATGGTCATAGTTACCATTAAAGTTCTGAGTTTGTTACATCTTATTCTTTAAATGAAAACTTTCCAAACCTCAGAGTTGAAATATGATGACACTTGTCCTGGATCATCTCTGCCTTTGTCACTTTTCTGTGTAGACTTAATGAAGCCTGGTGGCAATGCAGGACCTATTATAGGCCTGAAAAACAAAATGTACCTTTATCATTCTCCCTGACTTTAAAAAGTAGTGTTTAGAACCAAAGTTCAGAAAAATAATGAAGCCATCAACAAATGTTGAAAATGAGAATTTATTCAACATGTTATTTTCTCAAGTATTATCTGATATTTTTCTACCAGGTGTCTTAAGAAAAAACTTAATTTTGGCATTTTTAACTTTCTACATCATAGTCAATTAGATACTATGCCAATCATTCTGAATCTTTGTGATACTGGTATATGCCCACTTTCTAAAAAGAACTATATTAAATACAAATAATAATATTCTTTTAAAAAGTTCTTATGGTGCACTAAAGCTTATGAAGATCTTTTTCTGTTTTGTGCCTTGGCTTTCTTTCAGTTTTGATATTCACTGTCTACAGAAAATATACCTTACGGGCATTATAATTAGTCAGAATGACTAAAGTATAAATTGAGTTCTTCTAAGAACATGTATAGCATGTACATACAACAGATATCAGTAATAGATGGTACATGTGCCACAGCAGTATAAAAATCTACACACTGTTCTCATTAATAATCCAATAAAGATGGGGAAGTACAGAAAAATTCAGTTAGCTCATTGAGACCTAAAGAAGGAAAAAAAGGTGCTGTGCTAACCACATTTCAACCAGTACATCTTTGTTTCCTTAAAATGACCCTGGTCAATGTAAGTCACTCCATTTTCTGGTCACTCTACTTTGGGCAAAATTAATACCCAATGTCAAAACAACCAATAAGTAGCTGAGCTGGAGCTTAAGCTCTGTGGCCTATTTGATGCCAAGGTCATTTTCTTTCAAGCTTCCCCTCTGCTACCTTCTGAGGGAACTGTCGTCAAGAAAGAGAATTGCCTGAATTCTGAGCCTGATTTTATGTAGAGAAAAAATAAAAGAGAAGTATATTATTTTCTACTCTTTCATACTTTTCAGCCTTGCTTTTGTACCAGTGTTTTTCCCAAAGTTGTCGCTGTGCCAGTGTTACTGACCCAGATGGCACTGAAGTCGTAAGCTGAATTCCCCAGGTTGCACTGTGTTCAATTAGAGCCTTCCAGACAGGCTTTCCTGGCTGGGGAGAAACCCACTGTACTGAGAGCCAGAAAGACTGGCTTCTGATCCTGACTATTTAATAATCTCTTGTCCTGGTTCATGAAAACTCTATGAGCATGACCATTTTGCATATGAAAGGGAAGTTTGGCATTGCTAGAAAGAGCCAATTAGTTATAATTTATAAGCTAGAAGGAAGTACAACATGGGTTTTTTTTAGTACAATTTGTAGCAGAGCTACACATACAATTATAGTTCAATTTTCTTGCCTTAGGGGATTTGTGGAGATAAACTTAGTGGTACATAAAATCTGTTTTTTTTTTATTTTTATTTTTTTGCGGTACCGGGGATTGAACGCAGGGGCGTTCTACCTCCGCGCTACACACCCCCGGCCCTATTTTTTATACTTTATTTTGAAACCGGTCTCACGAAGTTGCAGAGGGCCTCACTAAGTAGACAGAGAGAGAGAGAGAGAGAGAGAGAGAGAGAGCGAGCTGAGGATTGCCACGAACCCAGATCCTCCGGTCTCCGCCTCCCAAAGTACTGGGATCACAAGCGTGCGCCACCACGCCTGGCCTGTTTTCTTTTAATTATTATTATTCTTTTGGTACTGGGGATTGAACCCAGGGGCATTCTACCTCCAAGCTACACCTCCAGATCTTTTTATTTTTAAACAGGGTCTTGCTAAGTTGCTGAGGCTGTCCTTGAACCTGTGATCCTCCTGTCTCAGCCTCCTAAGTACTGAGATTATAGGCATGCACCATCAAGCCCAGCTTAAAATCTTAAAATATAGTAAATATAACCATAGCATGCTATGGTTGTATAAGAGGTTTTCGACTCCAATATATAATACTATTTATTTTACACTTAGATTTTATTATTGCCAAAATGTAATTCTTAAAGAAATTGCTACAGATCTAAGTACTCCTTTATTTAAAATGCTTGGGACCAGAGTGTTTCAAATTTCAGATTTTAGAATATTTACATATACATAAAATGAGATATCTTGGGGATGGGATCCAAGTCTAAACATGAAATTCATTTATGTTTCATATATACTTTGTACAGATAGCCTGAAAGTAGTTTTATACAATATTTAAATAATTTTATGTAGGAAACACAGTTTTCAAACATTGAACTGTCAGATTTCCAGTGTCATGTTGGTACTCAACAGTTTCAGATTTTGGGGCATTTTGGATTTCAGATTTTAAAATTAGAGATGCTCCATCTATAATGTGTTTTCTTGAAAGGAATATTATATCCCAGGAGTAAGTAAACTTTCTATGAAGGGCTAGATAGTAAATTTTAAGCTTTGGGGGCCACATTTAGGTCTCTGTGGCATATTTGTCTTTGTTTTTATAACTACTGCTTAAAAAGGTAAATATCATTCTTAGCTTGGGGACCATAGAAAAAAAAAGGCAGATTCCCTATTCCTGTTGTATCTAAAAGGATCAGAATTACATGGAAGGTACAGAGAAGTTAGGAGTTGTCAAAATGTGATTATAATCTCTGAATATAAAATGAACAACCATCTTTTCTACTTGTTCTTGCAAACCAGTATACATGTTATGAATTATAAACAATTTAGTGGGCAATGTTATGTTCTTTATTTAAAAATTTTGCATTTCTGAGAAGAAGATAGGAATCAGTACCTATTATACGCTTACTGTGTGCCAGGCACCATATAAGATGCACACACACATACAAACCCATGTATATGTACATGAATGGGAAATCTTAACCATCATCATAATTCTGGGAGGTACATGGTGTTAGCCTAGTTTACAGATGACAAATTTGAGGTTCAGGGAAGTTGCCTAATTTGACATGTAGGGATTTGTTTCTTCTATCAATAAATATTTAAGAAAACAATTGAATTAAAAATCAGAACATCAGGACTCAAGCCCCAGGTTTATCATTTATTTATTTATTTATTTATTTATTTATTTATTTTTTGTGGTACCGGGGATTGAACCCAGGGGCGTTCTACCTCTGCGCTACACCCCCAGCCCTATTTTTTATACTTTATTTTGAAACCGGGTCTCACGAGGTTGCGGAGGGCCTCACTAAGTAGAGAGAAAGAGAGAGAGAGAGAAAGAGAGAGAGAGAGAGACAGAGACAGAGAGAGAGAG
>PVJS01008573.1:0-44420 GCA_004027185.1 Glis glis
CATTTGCAATTCTACCCCATATCTTACAATTTATTTGTTTTAAATGTATCATGTATTTACTTTCATTTTAAATTCAAAACTATTTTAATTCAAAACTATTTTTAAATAGAAGAACAGCACTGATACAGCATTTTGACATTAGCCAAAATAAAGCTCAATATACCTACTTTGCCCTAGTATTACTATCACTAATTTTTATATGAATATATAACACTGATTAACTGTGGCATTGTTTCCTTAATTATTTACTTTCTGTTGAATTAAAAAATTGTTTCCAATATTTGAATACTATAATGAAAGTGTCTATAAATACTTTGGTCCATAAAAAGTCAAAATCTAGTTCTGTATGTGTGTGTTCTAGTTTTTTAGACCAAATGTGAAAACTGAGAATTATTGAGTCAACAGGTGAGTATGCTTCCATTTCTGTGGATGAACATCGAGAAATTGTTCTCTAAATCAGTTTGGCTGTTTTTGTTTGTGTGCATATGTACTTAACTAGTTACTTAACTAACAACTGCAGGGAATTTGCAGTGGAAGGTATTCTTAGGCATTGTTGCTGTGACAGTAGCCACAGGATAGATCTTCACAGTGACAGCAATGAGTAACACAGGATAAGACTCGAAATTACATATCTATAGTCAATAAGACAGGACTTGTCCCCCGAGGGAGCTTACTGTCTATGTGGGGCATTCTAGTTATACATCAGCAGCAATGCTATGGTAGACCACGGTAAGAGTCAAAATAGGGAAACAAAGTCAGGAGGACCTGGAGAATATAGAGATAAATAATCACAAATCACAGAGTAAACCGTGTCCCTCGTAACTAATATGAAAAGATGTTTAGATTATTCTTATTCTATTCCTTAATAGACCATAATATTGGATCTCTACTTTATTTATGCCTGCAAAATAGACTTCAAAATTTTCTTACTGTTTTCCCCCAAATTTATTTTTCAATGAATCTTATCAATAGAAATACTTTTGAAAGATAATATGAAGTGCAAAAACAAAATCATTGTTATGCAAAATAAATTTGGGTCTGTAGCAAAAGATTTGGTGTACTTGTTTAATAAAAAGCTATCAAGAGACTACTTGTAAAGATCAGAGTGCCATCGTTATGTCACGCAAAGAAAACCCACCACTATCTGCAAGCTAAAATTACCTGATAATTTCATTTGAAAGGAAACTCAGAACTGGTGATTTTCCTAATAAAGTGACTAGTTCTAAGTATTTCACTTAAGATGTCAACTCCTTAGAGACCAAAAGGCTTTATCAATAAGCCACATTTGCTTCACTCAAAACTCAAGATTCTGTAACAAAAACACTGTGTGAGAGTTATAAATTAATAAGGATTCCCATTATCACTCGCAGCATGCTGGGATACTTTCTTCATGCTACTCTGAGAAATACTATCTTATTTTTTAATGACTGTTCTCATAATCTATAAAAGCCACCATGTCAATTCTCTGAAAACATTTCAATAAACTTTTGGCAAAATCCTTATGGATTTCCTTGAAATCTTGAAGGTTTGTCATTATTTTTAATAGACCAAGGAGAGTTCTCAGAGAATGGAGTCATGAGCTATTAAGCCACTTGTATAGGGCACGTCACACTGCCGGAATTTCATTGGCATTTAGATTTTGATCTTTTAATTGCAGACAATCACTATAATTTAATCACAAATTAAAGTACCTGCCATAAATTAAATATATACAGAGAATATGGATATAGGGGAATATACCATAGAACTATTATCTCATAATAAATATTGAGAAAATGCTTGTTTTAATTTTGTTGTAATATCTAGACTCAATAAATAAGTGAAAATAATATATAAATGAGGATTCTAATTTTAGATATTTTTGTTGTACTTGTATATGAAAAGAAGATATAGGTTCAAAATTTACATGGGTTTCTCCAGAACCATATATAAATATTCACATATACATTTATATTCACATATATACATATACATACATATATAAGTTTGTGTATGTGCTTGATGTATTTAATTTTCTAATTGCAATTCTAGGCCATGTGGTTGCCCTGTCTTATTCCAATATTATTTCTTCCCTCCTGAGCCTCTGACTTTCTTCCTTGAGTCTTTAATCACCACTAGAAGTGAAGCACAAATTAGGTAGCAGCCAGGCATCATTAGTACAACAGCACCTGCCATCTCAGTGAATGAGGATGCTTGCAGACTGCTGTGGTGGACATGCTGTGTCCTGCTGGACCACAACCCCAGCCTCATCTTTAGCTCCCCCTGAGAGTTCTGAAATCATTGGCAGTTGGGATTAGGCTAATTTATGCTTACCAGTAAGTCCCAAAATAACAATGTCTAACACAACATAGAAAGACATTTTTCTTGAATTGGAGGAAACTGGGAGTAGCCACGTTTGCCAATTTGGGGCATCTGCAATGGCTTTAGTGTCTTCAGGGATGCTAGTTTATCACTATGATATCACAAGGCTGTAGCTTTTTTTCTTCTAGTCTAGTCCAAGATCATTGCTATAGTTCCAGTTGTACCACCATGTCACAAGCAGAGTAGTAGAAGAAGCAGGGAGAAAAAAAAAGTTCATCTATTTTAAGAAGGTTTCTAAATATGAAATTCAAAGCATGAACATGGACCTCAATAGCCAGAATGTGGTCTCAGCAATCCCAGCAGCATGAATTGTTTGTACCATTATTGACAATTATTTTTTATTTGCATTTTAAATTTTGGTTTATCCTTATTTACCTCTAATACCACTGGCATGAGGAGTAAGATTGTCTGAAAGTTACCCTGAGGACTCATCCTGGGACACCCATCAAGACAGCCTGGATAAATTATTTCTCTTCTCCCATCAGGAGGTAGCTCTTTCCCCATCCCAACAACCCAGAGGAAGAGTTACTACCTCCCCAGGTCCATACAGTCCCTGCTCCTAAGCAGCTAGGACCTAACACCAGATTTCGTGTCTCCTAGGTGTCTATTATCCTCTGAAAAAGTCATTTTCTTGAGCTATAAGAGGGGAGAAAACATTCAAATTCCTTCCATAGGAATCCAAATCCTCACAGTATATCTTGCAAAGTACCTAACAAATAAATACAAAAGCTACTATGGTGTGAACATGACATGTTCTTTTGGAAACTCATTGAAATTGAATGAGCATTATCAGATATTAACAGAAGGTAGGACCTTTAAGAAGTGGTTAGGGCTCTGCTCTCATAAATAAATTAATCCGTTCATGTGACCAATGGGATAGTGAGTAATCTTGAGAGTGAGTCTACTATAAAAGCCAGTTAGGCTAGGTCTCTTGCATGATCCTTGTCTCTTACCATGCCCCATGCCATACTGAGACTCTGCAAGCAAGAAGGTCATCACGATATCCAGGCCCTCAACCTTGTATGAGACTCAGGAGCAAAGTAAACCTCTTTTCTTCTTAACTGTGCAGTTTGTGGTATGGTGTTATTAGCAGCAGCAAATGGTCTATGATGCAAGCTAAGGGTCAACAACAGAAGAGACAACACTGCCCTCCCAGTCTTCCCTTCATCTACTGAAAAAGACTTGGTCCAGGTCTCTCTGCTGTCCAAGAAGTGAAGATGTGCCTTCTAGGGGAGAAGGGCTTGCTTTTCCTTTTGGTGAGGGAAGCATTATTTGTGAAAATACCTGGGTACCTTGAGGTTGCCTTAAAAGCCTGGCTTAGCGCCTGGTCCTGATAAAGAAAGCAGAGGTAGAACTCTTAAATCCCAGTTGACTCGCTGTCCAGCCAAACCAGTCTTAGTCCCTAATACCACTGGGCATGTTTCTGTCTGTGCTACTGCAGCTTTGATCTCCAGAGTGTCCCAGAGATTGTGCCACACTGTAGACTGTAAAGTTGTCTAGAGACCTAATGCATAGAGGACAGTTAATGTCATACCTGAAGCAGCATTGAAAAATGTATTGACACTGGAATTATTTGCTTCATTATTTAATGAAACAAAAAGTCACCTTTCTTTAGATTTGCAGATCCCACCATGTTTATTTTCTCATGGAAACAACAACCCTTTCTATGACTCTACCCAGGATAATTCAGAGCAAGCTTCACTGGAATATTGGCTAAGAGCTCTTGATTACAGGAGCAATCGCTCTTCAGGATGGGAACTTATTCCATGCTGCTCTTTTTAGCTCATTACAGTTTCAGTCTAATCTCAATCACTACTTAGAATAATATCCCTTAATTGTAAAAGAAAAATATTCATCATAAATAAATAAATAAAATTTTTATCGAGGACTAGGGAGATCAGTAGTCCTTTGCAGCTGGTGTGAAGAACAGCGAGGCTGGGTTGGACAGGGCTGCGTTTCTTGTTCTGGGCCAGGTAGATGAAATGATGCCTTCAGATTTAGAAGATAAAGAGACTCCACATCACTTTGGGCATATGAAGTCACCAGAAGCCAATTAAAGTATGACGATCACATGTTAAATATGAACTGGGCCATAGTTTTTTAGATAATGCAGGAAAATTAAAAAAATATTGTATATTATATTGTTCCCAGTACCTTAGTCAGTTATTAGGCATCTTATACAAGATATTTCTTTTATTGAATAATAAAATTTGCAAATGATTCAGTGCTGGAGTGACTTGATATTCTAGTAATAGATTATTAGGTTGAGCTTTGGATAATATACATTAAAAGTTGCATCTGGGGGTGATTTTACCATACCTAGACTTTTTCATTGCTAGGCAGAATTCAATGCAAACCATGAAGTTACAACTAAAAGATTTTGATAAGCATAGATTCATTTCTTTTACTGTGTTTTCTCTTAATAATTTTTTTTTGCACAGTGAGAGTATGAGGTCTACTTTAAATTCAACCATAACTGTTAGGTGTGAGCATTTTATGATGACAGACTTACAAAATTAATCCACACTGTTGACAACCTTATAAGTCCTTCAGAAAAAAAACAAAAACAAAAAGATCAGTATGAGATTTAGCCATTCTATTGACAAGGACAGTAGGGAAATGGAACAAAATTAGTATATTTACAGGACAACCTCTAAGACCATAATCATATGGTTCCTCTCAAATGCTATGGTAATGGACCACAGAAAACAGTAAACAAGGCACATCACTAAATAGTGTACACATCAACCTTATCAATCTCAGCAGTGAAAGTAAAAGCATGCATAAAATTAATTTCAGCTTTTCAAAAAACGGAAGGTAGTCAATAGAAAACTTATAATTTTAGTGATATGCATTATTATAAAGGTTTCAGAAGTGCTTCCTTTGAAGTACTGGTAAAAAGATTTTTTTTATTCTTAAAAATATGGGAAGACGGCGCCGGGCGTGGTGGCGCATGCTTGTAATCCCAGTACTTTGGGAGGCGGAGACTGGAGGATCAGGGTTCGTGGCCAGCCTCAGCTCTCTCTCTCTCTCTCTCTCTCTCTTTCTCTCTCTCTCCTTAGTGAGGCCCTCTGCAACTTCGTGAGACCTGGTTTCAAAATAAAGTATAAAAAATAGGGCTGAGGGTGTAGCGCGGAGGTAGAACGCCCCTGGGTTCAATCCCCGGTAGCGCAAAAAAAAAAAAAAATATATGGGAAGACACATGGTTGATGATAGAATGCTGGAATTATTAAAAACAATATAAAGAACAATCATAAAAACCAATCTAGATAATAGTAAAAAATTTCATTTTAGTAGAAATATTCATATGTGGTTTAACAGAAATCAAATAAAAGCTACTTAAAATGTTTAATATGTAGCTCAATTTTTTAAAAAAGTGCCTAGATTAAGGAGAATGTTAATCACTTATACCAAAGCCTTATGTTTATCTTCTAATTTAATTAGACAAAAATGAGAAACACTCTAAAATAGACTCTCACCCTCAGAATGAAGGGTCAATTATGTTGGTAACAATTTAACTGGAACTTTGGTCTTTCATTGCTAAACAGTTACACAGCTAACTACAATTATAGTTTAGAAATCTTTTAATGTTTTAAATACTTTTATTGGTGCATCACAGTCTCACATCATAATGTAGTTCATAGTGATAGTGTCATACATGCACACAGCACTTGGTGAGCTTCCTCCTGGCTCCCTCCCCACTTCCCCTTCCCCATACATATTGGCATTGATATACATACATATGTACATAGGTATACATACATTGGTATGCAGACTGGCATTGGTATATGTATATTCATCAAGAAAATTACTTGTAAATAGTTGAATATCTAGTTATAAAAGACTCTTCATTCTTCCAACGTTATGAGTTCAGTGATCACATTTTGTCACAAGAGTAAAATAACTTTAGATTTCTTTCCACATCATTATTTTTAATATCCAAAAGAATGTTGTTTATATTTCACAAACAAAATTCATTTTCAGAAGATGTCATTTCAAATGCTCATTTTCTTTCTAGAAGTCCGTACAACGTACAAGAAGATGTTCCTGGAAACATTACCAAAGTTGATCAGCACTCTAGATTTTCATAATTCTCTTAAAAGTTAATGAGTAAATCAAATGTGTTTATGTAATTTTATATGACAAATAAATCAAATTTTATTATCTTTAAAAATGACTTTATACCATGTACTATGATGCTAGAATAAATAATGATGATGTTATTAGAATAATAATTACTTAGGATAGTTAAAATTTGGAAAATCAAAAACTAAGAGTTTGGAAAGAGAAAAACTCATGCAACTCGTTTATCAATAGTTTTTTTTAAGAATATATGTAAGTAAAATAATTAAAATAAACTCTAATCAGAGTCTCTTATTTAAAAATGTTAATTTGTAAGTTATATATCACTAATGCTTTTATGGCATCATGACTTTGAAAGATTAAATGGTTACTTTTAATTTGCCTAATTCATTTTAGTAAAACTTACATTTGCAATTTGCTGGAAACAGTACTATTTATATTTATTTATGGTTGTAGATGGAGATATGGAAAAATCTCAGGGCATGATGCCCATCTTTCAAAGAAAATTTTAACAGATAAGATAAATTACAAATGGGTATCTGAAGCTCATTTTATATGCAATTTATTTAGACTTCCAAATAGTTTTCTATTCTTTTAAGCTAGTTTCTCTTTACAGAAGGTTATTCATAAAACAATTTAGAATAGAAAAATTAAGACTTACTTGAGATTAAAGATTTGTGACAAAGTAGAAAGTAAAATGTATTAATAAAAAGATAATTCTCAAAGTTAAGATGTTAAGAATGATGTTTCCTGGAGATCTGACCAGAGACTTGTATCCTCAATATGCATATTAATAACAACGAATGAAAATTGCTCTTAGTCAATAATTATAATATTTAATTTTCCTAAGAAAATGAGCCACTGTGGGGAATTGTAAGAAGATATAATAAGCTAGTGATTGAAGAACACAAAGGTAGATGAAGTTTAATGCAAAGTGCAATGTATTACAAACCTACAGAAATAATTTACATTACTTGTACATCCTGATGGATTCAGTCACCTCTCAGGATGTGATTTTGGACAACACAATGAAGAAGAGCCCTCAGCTATGAATGAATCAGAGCTAGGACATGTTGGAAGCATAGCTAAAAAGTGTAAGATCAAACAGGGGTGATTTATCATGGCTTCTGGTGTAGTGGCACCACCCTTTTAGAAAATGAGGTCAATTTAATATTTTCATAATGTGGAAAAGGTCGAAACAAAGGAAAGTAAATTAATAAAATAATTTAGAAATCTGTTAAAAGGCAAACAATTAGCACAGATGCAGGCACGGTCTGTCTCTTTCTTTCTCTTTAAATCAATGCCTAGCTCAAAAAAAAAAATATTCCTAAGTGTGGGTGCTAGTTTATAAGTCCTTATGAAGAGAACGTTTGGGGAGAAGAAACCATACAAAACAGGGAGATTTGAAAATGTTAAACAGAATAATGGAAAGATTTCATTATTTTTTGAAGGTCACAAAACAATTGAACCACCAGGCAGGGAAGGAACTTGGGCCTCCTCCCTTCCACACAGCACTGAAAATCACCAGGTGCTTTTCACACCCCTTCCACCTAGAAAAGGACTTTCAGGAGAGCTCACAGTCTTAGGAAATCAATTTGTAAAGTGTTCTTTTAAATACTAACTTGACTTTCATAATTAGATAATGAAATTATTAAAGATACCTAAGTAGAAATGTGTACTAAAATATTGTAATTTATATTTGTTATAAAAATGTTGACAGATATTAAATAGACTTAATATAGAATATAAAGACACAAATTTCCAGGTAGATAGGTTTGAATATTGAAGGATCTTTTAATTGATAGATTAGATCTTAAATCAAATACTAGACAAAAAAAAAAGACTTTCTCTCCCCCGTTTAGAAAGTATGAATTACTGTAAAAATAACTATTTTGTTAGCTTTTTCTTTAAAATTAAAGAAAGGCCAATGCAGCATCTCAATGACAAAATGCATCTGGAAATCTAAAAGACCACCAACGCAAGCAATTTCCAGCTAATCTCCAAAAATAAAATTGTGCATTTTTGATAAATTTTACTATGCACTCTTCTAGACCCTTGTTATTCATCATTTAATCAGTCAGGCTTTTTTCTTTTTTCTTTTTTTTTTTAATTTCATACCTATCCTACACAGGCAGCATACGGCACAGCAAACAGTAGCAACAAAGCTATGTTTCTGACCTTCAACTTAGATGCAGTTAAGAAGAAACGTTAACAAACAATTCACTTTGTGATGCGTCAGCCCTTTTCCATTCGTGAGAGTTCCCTTAATCTGGGGGGACTGAAGTTCTACTTGCACTAAAACTTTATTGTAAAATTTCAACATTAATCGTGTTGTGATCACATTACTTTTCTTTACATGTAATTCAGTTTTCCTTTTTTTCTTTACCTTTCCACAGCACTTTTGCCAACCACACATTTTTCATGTTGGTGTTGATGAAAATTGAGCAATGGTGAAAAACTCTGAGTGGCAATTTGTGATGCAATTGAGGTGCTATAGGAATAGAGACATTACGAAGTCACAAGGAATTACCTAAATTAACAAACTGGTGATGAAAGTTCAATAACTTGAGAAAAGTCAAATGATGTTTAATAACTAATATTTACACAGAGCTGGACAAACAGAATCCAATCACGTTATTAACACTTAGGTGAGAATTCAACACTGTCACAAAGACCTCAGGAAAAAGGTCCAGAAAAAGTGCTGGTCTTTGTGGGCACAATATATATACCTTTTGAGAAATTCTTTGTTTTAGTAAGTTTTTCTATCACTGTGAACAACATACCTGACAAGCACAACCTAGAGGAGGAAATGCTTATTCGTATCACAGTTTTAGAGGTTCAGTCCGTTCTTGGCTGGCTCCAAGGCAGAAAACATGGCAGCAGGACACATGGTGGAGAACAGCTCCTCTCAGGCTGGCTGAAAGCAGAGAGAGAGAGACAGACAGACAAAGGGAAAGAGAGAGGATGGGTCTAGAAACATAAATAATCTTCAAGGAAGCCAGGTCCACAGTGACCTGCCTCCTTTAGCCATGTCCCGCCTCTGAACCTTCCTGCACTGGGGACCATAGATTTCAACACAAGCTTTTAGGGGGACATTCCAAACCCAAACCATACCTGTCTTTATATCAACTATGCACTAATTTCCCATATTTGGTTGAGTCAAATATTTAAAGCATGAATGTTTGGTAATTCCGACATTCAGCACACTGTGATCTATCAGGGCAAGCATTGTGATTTTCATGTAACAGGAGGTCAACTGATCCCCAACCCAGTTACAGAAACTACTCAATATCAAACCTAGAGCTAAACCCACGTCTTCAGATTAAATACTTTCCAAAGCAAACTCCAACCTGTCCAAGACCTTTTCAAGGAAATCCTGTATGGTTTGGCACTCACAAACAGACCTAAGCTAGAATTAATCATAAATTTGATAAGATCTCACATGGCAAGATGGCATATAACAATACAATGGTGTAATCCATAAAAGCCGCAGTCAGGTAGACAGCTTAGGTGACTTAATTTCCATGTGCTATACTTAGGTCAAAATCAAGCGCTAAGTGATTGTTGTATCTTCACAAGTTAATCATGCCCCAGTGACAGCCAAGGAAATCTGGTGATAAAAGTTTAAAGTTCAGTATTCCTTTCAAATATGCTTTTCTCTCACTGATAATTAAAATAATTTTTGATTGAAAATTCTAAATGTTTCTTTTTAAGTAATGTAAAGAAAGTGGATCCAGAGTTATACAGTGATTCTTACATCTATTCTTTTACAAAAGACAAGACTTCTTGAAGCAACACATTTTTAAATGATTCTGATTGTACAGTGAGCAATCTGAAAACTACAAGCATTATTAAGCACTGTGTTCACCTGTATGCTGTCATGTTCGTGATGAGAAGCACGAATAAATTTTACCTTTTAACAAGACTACACAGGCAAAGGAAAGATCGAAAAATATTTTAATAAGAAATTTAAGTTTTAATTCTCTTTTGCTAATGTTTAAGCAATATAAAGAAGAATGAGATTTTAAAGGTTTTTGGCTGCCATCTATTCTCTTTGGAATAAAACTAAAAATTAAACATTTGCAGGAGATACATGGAGTAAATTATTTTAGGGTAATGATTTTTTTAAATAGGTAATGTGTTTCAGTTTATAGCTTCTCTTGGAAAATGGTATATACCTATATTTAAGTCTTTTGAAGTTGGTTTCATACCAACTTCAGTACAATTGTATACCCAGTGTACTGAAACTAAATTTCATATGACCAGAGAAACTAGTTTCACACAAACAGTCAGATCATGGCTGCGCTGTCAGTTTTGTGTTACAAAACTGGCTTCATTTCTTTTTTTCCTTCAAAGCTAGTCCTCATCCTAGCTTTCCTATTTTGGCGAATGATTCTAACCTTTTCCCACTCACAACCAGAAAACCTCCATGCTCTCTATCTCAAACATATTCTTCAACCTTACCATATTCACCAAACACCAATCTGTCTTTGTCTAGCCCTTCCTGGAATCTGTCTCTATCTCCCCATCCCTGATCTGCCTACTCTTGTTTAGTCATTCATTGTCTATTTCCTGGACTATTCTAATCTTGTTTCCTTGCCTTTGGTATCTTCTTAAAATCCATTATTTGGATTGCTGCCAGAATTTATACACTGAATTGCTACCCAGTTATAAAGAGTGATGCATGCCTGTAATCCTGGGTCAAAGTAAATAAAGAAATAAAAAAGTCTGAAGATGTAGCTCAGTGATAGAGTACCCTGGGTTAAATCCCCAGAACTGGAAAAGAGAGAGAGAGGAGAGAGGAAAGAGAAAGAGAGGAAAGAGAGGAGAGAGAGGAGAGAGGAGAGAGGAGAGAGAGAGAGAGAGAGAGAGAGAGAGAGAGAGAGAAAGATAAAGTAAATCTTTAAATGAAAAGCAATTTAAAAAAAAACTTCCTTTGTATGGTATTTAGGCCATTCAGGTCACCCCTTCAAACCCCTGAGTAGCACTATCTGATGGCTCCTCATTCTAGCTGTGTGACTCTGGGCAGGTCACAGACCATCTCTGTTTCTCATTTGCTTCATACACTGTGGTGCCACTCTCAGGAAATTTTTGTCCACCTTAAGCTACAAAGGGTCTAGGAAAATGCTGCAGAGAGCCAGGGAAATGTGTCTCTATGTCAGAATGTGTGACTTTGTGACTTGTCCTTGTGTCTTGTTGTGTTTGTTGCCCCGTGATTCTGTAAATTCCATGGAGTCCAGGGCCACACCTATTCGTCTTTTTGAGGATGCTCTCTATATGAAATAGATTTACAGTAGACATCTGTTACATTAAACTTTGGGATGTTTCAAAGTTATGTCCAACTGTTTCAAGGTAAAATGGTCTGTGTGGATGGAATAAACATCATTCATTTCTTTTCTTTAAACTGACTTTTAAAAATTTACATGCAATACCATTTCTTTAACTTAACATACAATGCACCAATTTTAAGTTTGCAATCTGATGAGTTTTGACAAATGTATGTAATTCATGTAACCACCATCTCCATCAAGATACAGAATATTGCCCTTACCCCTACATTTCTACAGTCAGTTCCCGGTCCATCCTCACCTCTGGCAACCATTGATCAGCTTTTTGTCATTATATTTTGCCAGTCAGTTAATTTTTAATTTTTAAGTTAGACTCATTTCTGTTTCAACCCAAACGACCTGTTTCTACGTAATCGACTCATAGAGAAACATGTGAAAGGAAAAACATACTGATGCACAAATAGTTCTGGGGGTGAGGAAGAGGGCAGAGGGAGATTTTACTGGAGATTAATTTGAAAATGGGGCAAAGAGCATTTTGGACTTCCAGAGCTGTTTCATTCTTGAAACTTGGCTTACTTTTTTTTTTTCTTTTGGCTTTCGTTTATTTTCTACAGGTCATTTTAAGGACAATTCTAATGTTAACATGCTGGAACCCTGAGTCCCAGCAAGGTGAGTACCAGACATTGTCAATTATTGAAGATCTCCTAACAACTTCTTGGCCCCTTGTTCCTTAAGGATATGAATTAGTGAAGAGAAAAAGACTATCTCCTGGAATTTAGGCGACAGGGGGGACCCCGCAAACCTCTTTGGTTCTAATATCTGCTGTCTCCAAGGGTCTCTGGAGAGGAGATCTTTGACTAGGGAGCACAGGCTTTGGAGTCCAGCCGCCAGGGGTCTGTCATCTCGCTGGGGGCAGCAGCCACCCGCAGGGAACGGGCCCAGGTGGCCTGGGGAGAAGGTCCGGAGGCCGGACGTGGCCGGCAGACCAGGGCTTGACACACACCCTCACACAAAGAGGCCGGAAAGTGTCCGGAGGAAGCCCGTGCGTCACGGGATGGAGCGGGACCCTGCCGCGCCCGCCCCGCCATCCCGCTCCCGGCCCGGCCCGCACCGCCAGCCGCGCAGCCACCGCCACCGCCGGGCGCCAATGCGACTCCTCCCGCTCCTCGGTGAGTGCTCCGCGCCGGCCGCGCGCCGGGGGCTCACTTGTAGGGAACTGAGGGGGGGGGTTTGTTTGTTTGATTGTTTGTTTTGGGTTTTTTTTTTCTTTTTTACAAGGTGCAGTCCACAAGGCAAATGTATTTGGCAAAGTCTTGGAGGAGAATTGACGCAGGACTTCCCAGAATGTTTTTCTCCTTGGCCTTTTGACTCTGAAGTTTGATATTCAAAGCCCCCGGGGTCTCTTATTTTTTATTCCTCCTGGCGAAGTCCCCGAAGTCCTCAAAGTCTCAGGCTTTGACCTTTCTTCTCATCATACCCCCTCCACCCCCAAGAAACTTGGGAAATCTAAACCATTAACACTTGTGGGAGGCTTCCTGACATTTTAAGAGTATTGCCTGCCCAGACTTCGGGTTCATTTAAAATACCATTTGATGATGCTGTACTGAAACAAAATAAATCACACCTCTGAAGGCGAATTAATTCTGGTTAAGACAGTATCTACCGTCCTGCGTGGGGCTGGGATTTAGAAATGAACGTTTAAGAATCTCTTGATACTAGATAAGGACAATTTATCTCAGATGACTGTTTGCAGAACAATGACTTCATGATTCATAACTGTTCATTCTCAAGCCTTCTCTTGAGAAGCCCTGAAAAAGCAACAACAAAAACAACAATAATAATAATATATTATAATAATTAAAGAAGGAACCTCCTATGTATGCTTTTTCTTATCTCTTCCTAACAGTTCAAAAGTATCATTGCCAAGTTTATTTTCAATAACATCGAAATAAAGTCCTGTTCTATGCTCTGTTTTTGTTGGTCGTATTTGAGTGATTCCATTTCTGGAAGACCAATCTTTGAACACTATGTTGAATTTTGGTTTAATTTCCTCTTATATAAGAAAACATAAAAAATTGTTATGAAAAAAAGCAGAATTTACAATCACTAGAACACAGGGAGGGAAAAGAATAGCAATGCCATTTTCCTAAAGGTTAAGATATCACCTTAACACATACTTGGATTTGAAAATTTCTTTAAATTTCCTTAAATTCTACAAAATCTTACTCCCAGAAGAGGGAAGTTGCTTTAAAATCATGTGGTTACCTTTAAAAGTATCTTACCTCAGGGTGAAGGGTGATATTGGATCACTATGGTACAATTATCTGGAAATACGACTTTTTATTATAAAGCTGTGCTATTTAGTATATTTTAGTTTTGCTGAGATTTACCTGATAAGTGTTAGAAATTTAAAAAAAAGACCTTAATCTTTTTGCTTAGCTGTTTTTGTGGTATTATTTAGCTAAATGATCCATTGGAACATTTTCATAATCCATTGATCTAGATGGAAAAAAAGAAAAGTATTTGCATTTATTAAACTAACTCAATAATGGGGGGGTGCTTTTCTTGTTTGTTTATGAAAAGATGTATTTTTCTATTTTACCTAGTGGGCTTTTCCACTTTGTTGAATTGCTGCCATACTCAAAATTGCGCCAAGACGCCTTGTCTCCCAAATGCAAAATGTGAAGTACACAATGGAGTGGAAGCCTGCTACTGCAACCTGGGATTTTCAGGAAATGGTGTTACAATCTGTGAAGGTAGACCACCTTTATCACCTCTTTTGGATTTTATTGCAAGATTGCATTGTGATGTGATTGCTTATCTATCCTCCAGAAATTAACTTGTTTGATCTTATACTGTTAGACTGGGTGCTATTGGAAAAAGAAAAGCTTAATTAACTAAACAAGTTTGAACTTCCTATGTCAAAACTTATACTTTATGATTGATTGTGAATGACTATGTAAATCTTACTTTTGGTGTGAATATTAAAGATTGCTGTTAAGCTGGGAAACCCAGGCATTAAGTGCAGAGTCACTAGTCATGAGAGCACAGGAGTGGAAGTGAATGCAATTCAGTCCACACATTAGTATGCATGGTGCTTAGATACTTTCCTCATATTTGACTACCTAAATTTGAGGATGACATTAAGAGATTTAAAGTTTTCTTATGCATAGCCTACTGTAGAAAATGGGGAGGGAGGGAGAAAGAGAGAGAAGAGAACTTTGAAAACATCCTTTTCTGAAGTAGATTCTGTTCATAGAACTTTATGGTAGGTCCCAGAGAGTGATAGAAAGGGTCCTCTGAGGGCACAGTTTTGCCCATTGACTTGATAAACAAAACACCATCCAGTAATCAAATTTAGGTGATTTCTTGGCTGTGGTTTCCACCAGCAGCAGCACTTCTCCCCTCCCCTCAAGATGCACTCAATCTTTATTCTCTTTCATTTTCAGTAAAAGCTAGTTTTAACTAGGTCAATAGTACAATATTCTGCATAACAGAGAGAGAGACAGAAAGAAGGGGGATGGGAGTTCCAAGTCCTATAAATTAGGTTTAAAACATAATTAAATGGCAAGTTCAAATTAGAACTGTGTGGTATCATACTCCTAAATGTATTTAGGATAACATGGACTTTTTCTAATTAAGCCAGGATATTGTACATTGTTAATATTGCATGTGGTTGCTTATAGCATAACCAAGTTGTATCTTGTGATTCAATTTGATTGGCTCTTAAAAAGATTAAATATGCAATATATAGTAAGACTAAACCTCATCATAATTATTTAATGTTTAAAAATGTACAGCAATGCCACAGTTTGCTTAATGGTGCATTAGATCAGGCGTTTGTTTTTATGTACAGGCAGAATTTATAATATAATATTCTACAAGCACTACAAAATTCTTTCCATAAATAATCATAGATTTTTATTGTGTATTTAATTGAATGGCATTATGGCAAGTTGATAGCTGAGTGACCTTCAAAATATCGCAACAAATATGTTAGTGCGCTTTTCTACTAATCATTACAAATTGTACCAAAGCACTTCAGAACAGCTTTGCCTTTTTGTTATTTAGATACTTTCCAACTGCTGTGATTTCCATCATTAACATCAATAAATTTTCACAATTTGGACCTTCAGCAACCAACCAGCTGATAATCATGTTTTTAATGATTTCTTTTAAAAACACATCTTCCATTACGCAGTGCAGTTTTTTTTTCCCCTTGCTGCCTAAGTCAATAGCCAGTTAAAGTTCAGAAAGTATTTTCTATTGGGGGGAGGGAAGAGACATCAAGACCTTTTGGCCTGCAATCTCTTCTCACTCAGAACACAATTTGTAATTGAAATCATTTTTCTCTTTATGTTCATGTTAAACTTAAATCCCATTTCTATTTAAAAAAAAGTTACACATTCAGTTGTTTTAATATATATTATCTGAGGTTTGTAAAGTCTTCTTAAAACTGTTTAAAAAATGAGTTCCATCTTTTTCACCTCTTCTCAATTCACTGACATGTTTTAGACATTTTTTTCAGTAGGTATATTAATATGTTCTTTAGAATTAAACTTAAAACATTATACTCTTAATTGCTGAATAGGTTAAAATTTGGGATTGAAAACTCTTTTCTTGGCTTTTCATCTCTTAAAACATTCCTCATTTTTTTATCTTTTTCCAAGATTAATATTAAATCAATAAAAATGTCTAGATAGAAGTTCAACTACAGATGATGCCTACTTCTTTAGAAATAAAAGCTGTTTTCCTTTTAATATCATCACCATCATGATCATTATAAAATTTTGCCTTCTCAGAGATAATAGGTGAATATTATGGTAAAAACCCAGTCTTACTAAATGTATAAGAGCTAGTTTTGAACAAGTCAGATGGATCTTGGATCACATGGTTCCACAGAAATATGTATTAGTAGTAGTGAATATATTTTATTTAATCATCTTTTATTGCAAAAGTTTTTATCGATCACCTTCATCATTACTAAAATGGCTAATATCTACTGTACATTGAGTCCCAGGTATTAACTAGCACAGCACCTTCTCTGTTATTATTCCCATTTTATCTCAGAAAATAGTCTTAAAACGATAGATGAACTGCTCAAGTGATACAACAAGGAAATGATGGAATCAATATTTTAACCCAAGGCTGTCTGATTCCACAACGTGTATTCTTAATCAATTTTTTGACAGCAAGGCTCCTATGCCCTTGGACTGAAATCACAAGTAAGAAATTAGCCTTGACTCCCAATGTATATATGTTGTGAGACACTGAGGGAGCTGTATTAATGGTTATGTTGTGGTAGTGTCAGAGGTGTGAATAGAGGTAAATGTGGGGTGCACAATCAACTGCAGAGTTTCCCAAGTGGAAGTGGTGTTTAAGCTGAGAACTGAAGAACAAATAGGAGTTTTCAAGATTCACAAAGTGGCAAAGAGAAGGCAGGCAAAAGGAATCAACACTAACCAACACCTAGAAGTCGAACACATGTGGGTTCTTTTTTTTATGAAGCTGCAAGTTTTTCAGGCAGGATTTATGTCACAAGGCATACATATTGGTTAAGGGATCGGTCAGTATGTCAAAAATCTTGACTTTATTCTATTGACAAAAAGAGCCATTGTTGGGCAATAAGTAGCTGAGTTACATGACAAATTGTGTATATTAGGAAGATGACCTTGTTAGGTGAAGTAAAAATGAATAGGCAAGGATCAACATACTAAAGGCTATTTTACCTACCTATAAAAACAAGAGCACTTCATATTTGTGCAGTGAATTATAGTTTATGCTACTTGTATCCAATATACCTTTATTTTCCCATCAAACTTTTGAAATGAAAAGGATATGTGCTGCCCTTATCTATAAGTGTCATTATGACTGGTCATAACTCACTTGTTTTGACTTCCATGCTACAAATTTGCATATGAGAGAAACAGGACATTGAAAGCTTCAATGAATCCCCAGTGTCCCAAGGTACCCTGGGTTCTCCTCCTCCTCAAGATTGCTCTAAGTGTCAACATATTATTAATCAACTGACATAATTAGAATACTACAGGATAGAACAATATTTAATATGAATTCATTGTTTTAATAGTTTTATTGAGATATCAATGGGAGTTTGTTTGCATATATTTTTTTTGCTGGTGTTTGAGGGTATTTGAAGAAAGGAGTTGGGCTGGGTGCGGTGATGCACACCTATAATCCCAGTATTTGGGAGGCTGAGACAGGAAGATAACAGATTCACAGCCAACCTCAGCAACTTAGCAAGGCCCTCCACACTTATGAGACCTTGTTTCAAAATAAAAAATAAAGTAGGGCTGGAGATATAGCTCAAAAGGTAGAATGCTCCTGGGTTAAATCCCCAGTACTGAAAAAAAAAGGAAGAAAGGAGTTGGAGAAGTTTGTACAGAAATTTGGGGGTACATTTGAAGGCTTTTAAAATTGTTAAGGATAACCCTGAAACAGGATATTTAGTTTTAAAACATATTACTATTTCTATTCCTTATGTTTTCAGCACATGTTTAGTTTTCCCTTTGGTGTGTCACTGCCATAAATCTAGGGACTGAGAGATCCCTCATCTCTCAGGTAATCAGGAAAGTGTTAAAAGCAAATAGAGATAGTTGGAAAGGTGTCGAGAGAATATTTGTGCACATTTAAAACACAATATTAGACATTTAGTGAGTTTGGGTTATTTTTCTTTGGTGTAAACTCACTATGAGAAGTTAGAAGCAGAAGCATACAGGCCAGTGCATGTGTGGGTGGAGGATGGATGTAAGATAGTCCCCCTCCTCTCAGGTAAACTCATTAAGTGCTGCTGTGTTCTTGGGGGTTTCATGGAATCAGGATGAGAGAAACAATTGCCCCAGGTGAGAATAGGAAGGGTCAGGAAGGATGTAATTGGCCGCTGGTACACATGTATAAAAACAGTTTGAAACATAACTACTATGAAACTGCATCACAAGGAAAATAATGAAGTCCTGGTGCCTACCCTCAGGGAGACACTCTTTGTGTCTAACAAGCAGTTTTTAATCAATATCTAATAACCATATATGTGCTTGTAGAGCTCAATTGGAAGAATACTATAGTAAACTAGAGAGCAATATGACACTGTAAAGGCAGAGCAAACGATGTCACAATAGTTATTTAACAGGAAGAAATAGCCTATGGAGTCAGAATGTAGCAGAGGTATTAACTTAAATAATTCGTTAGCATGATTCTATCTGGGCTGAAATGTAAGTGTTGAGGACAAGTAATTGCTTCCCCACCAGCTTGTTCCTGAGTAATCAAAAGGATGCTCATCACTAGTCATCAGAGTAGATGCAAGGCATGCAAAATGGGGGTGTGCGTATGTGCAATGTGTGTCTGCCCGTCAGCTAACACAGTTAGCAATACCGTCCAAACCATGTTTCACAAATAATAAGTGTAAAGTTTAAAAATATTTAATGACATCACCATTGCTACAATAGGATTGTAAACAGAAAAATAACTCTTAACAGCTAATCTTTGAGTCACATTTCTAGGATGTTTTCATTTAACTATGCTAGATGCAGACAAGTTGAGCATTCCTAACCCCCACATTCCAAACTCTAATGCTCCAAAATCCAAAATATTTTGAGTGCCAACATGATGGAGAATTCCACACCTGACATCATATGTTAGGTTGCAGTTCACAAATCACCTTTAAATTGTATAGATGTGTAACTTCTGGGGACTTATGTAACTAGAATGTAGAGTGGATCAAAACTGGTTCAGGTCCTCTAGAGAAGCTGTTTTCACAACAGCTTGCTTCAAATGGGTGTCTCTTTGACATTTGCTTTTAGTTCTCATCAGGCATTGTCAGCTACCCTGGCTGTTCACATGAAACTTTTCTTGTCCTGTGACATTTGTTGCCTTTTTATTTTATTTGCAGTACCGGGGATTGAACCCAGGGGCATTCTACCTCTGGGATACACCCCCAGCCCTATTTTTTATTCTTTATTTTGAAACAGGGTCTCACTAAGTTGTGGAGGGCTTCACTAAGTAGCTGAGGCTGGCTGCGGACCTGCGATCCTCCAGTCTCAGCCTCCCAAGTACTGGGATTACAAGCGTGCACGACCACGCCCGGCTCATTTGTTACATTTTTGTGACACCAAAACTTAGTAGTGCGGAGTTAAGCAGTACCTAGGCCAGCATTTATTTCCTTCCTCCCTCCTTTCCTCTTTTGTTCTTTTCCTCCTTCCCTCTCTTCCCTTTCTTTCTTCCTTTCCTTTCCTTTCCTTTCCTTTCCTTTCCTTTCCTTTCCTTCCCTTCCCTTCCCTTCCCTTCCCTTCCCTTCCCTTCCCTTCCCTTCCCTTTCCTTTCCTTTCCTTTCCTTTCCTTTCCTTTCCTTTCCTCTACAATCATTAGAAGGAGGTGTCGATTTTTAGGTAACATTTAAAGAATATTTGAATTGGAAAAATATACCTCAATAATATTACACATTCATCTTTCTTCATATGTAATATATGCCAATAAAAATCTTTGGGTAGCCAGGTGTGGTGACACACACCTATAACCCTAATACTTGGGATAATGAAATAGGAGTATCACAGGTTTGAGGGCAACCTCAGCAATTTAGCGAGACTTCAGCAACTTAGTAAGACCATGTTTCAAAATAAAAAGGGTTGAGAGTGAAGTTCAAAGATATATATATATATATATGTATGTTTGTGTGTATATATGTGTATACATATATATAGATCATCTTTGGGGAAAACAATATTTTTGTTAAACAAATTAATTTTACATACTTAAGAAAAGCTTCTTAGGTGAATGAATATGAATACTACTAACATTTTAGAAAAATAGGAACTCTGATGTACTTCCAGTTGGTTGTCGATTGAATTTCTCTAAAGTGAGTTCTACATTTCCTTGGGGTTTCTGTATTGAACAGGAAATGTAAACTATTTAAGAAATGGCAGTCTAAATTAACTCGAGGCTTTCATTCTGGAATGTGTGATTTCTGTGAACTTTATCCAAATAAATAAAACAGCTTTGACAATTTCAGAAGTTCTTTTTCCTTGTACTAGGAGTCTGATCTCTTCTCTCTGTTCACAAGAAGGTCTATACAACAGAGAGAACGAAGTCTCCCACAATAATTACTGGAACTCCCTCAAAAGTGTCTACTCCATAAAGATTGGAAATTTCATCAATGTACTGAAAGAGAAAAATGAAACAATATACTACTGTAAATTTTGCTTTAGGCTAATTGTTTGAAAAGAAGAAGGGAAAAAAAGAGCTTGAGTATTTTAAGTTTTGCTGATCAATTGGGTTTTAGTTATAAAACCCAAAACTTTTCTAATTTGACTTGTCAATGTCAGTTCTGTAGACTAAGTTTCAGAAAATGTTTTTCCAAATTATTCTAAGGTATACTTATCTCTCAGGAAAAGTATGATAATTAATGAGATATAAATAAGAAATATCTTGAGATCTTTAATAAGGGTTTAGTATGAACATATGATTTTGAATTTCTCCTTTTAGGTTATCCCAAATAACCAATAACGAAACATCATGAAGATTTTCCTTCACATAGAAGCCTTATTTATTTTTAATCATTTTTAAATCAATATTACCTAGATGGATTCATTGCATGTTGAGAACCAGAAAAGTAATATTAGGTAACAAATAGCATAGCAAATGAAGCCAAAGAGTAAAAATGAACACATAACTTCTGAGTTATAATTTCAATAATCAAAGAGAGTCATTCAAAATTCTGTGTTAAATCAATCCTAAATAAGACTTCTCACAGTATGTTTTCTACTTATCACAAGAAACACCATCTGAGTTGATATTAAGAGTGTTGACTTTTTTCCAAGTGAAAATACCATTTTCTCTTTTTACTTTAGGCTACATATCAGTTAAAATAGATAGATAAAATAAAGAACAAAAAAATAGGTCTGGGGGTGGAACTTGGAGGTAGAATGCCCTGGGGTCAATCCCCAGTTTCACACACACAAAAAAAATAGATTGATAATCATCGTCATAGGTACGTGTCATATAATAAGTGCTGATGATAAAGCATCCTTGACAATAATAATATTATACTGTTATACTAAAATTAGTTGCCATTTTGCATGCAAAGTGAACATAGTAGCTCTACCATATTATCTGTTTTCTCCTGCCATAGCTTTAGGAGCTGCTAGGAAATTCAAATTAAATGAAAATTGTGCTCTAAATGTGGCATTTCTATACACTATTTTTTTTGGCACTAGAGACTGAACCCAGAGGCATTCTACCCCCAACAGCCTCCCCCAGCCCTTTTTTATTTTTTGCTTTAAAAACAGGATCTCCCCAAGTCACTGAGAATCTTGCTAAATTGCTGAGGCTGGTCTCAAACCTGCGATTCTCCTATCTCAGCCTCCCAAGTATTGGGATTATAGGCGTGCGCCACCACATCTTGCAAATTTTTATACATTTAAGTTCTGTATTGCTTTTTAAGAAAAATGCTCGTAGAAAGTAGAGCTCAGGGGTAGTAGAGATTAGCACCTCAAATACTACAAAATAACTCCCTGAGTTCCAGCTTTCTGCCTTGTTTATTATAGCTTTACTTTTTCGTCCGTATTTTAAGTTGCAAACTTTATTTTGCATAATTGGTAATATTTCTTTGTTCTGGAACTGTCATCTATGGCCACCTTCACTGAGCATCCACACACTTCATAGCCAACTCCTGGTTAATTTAGAATCATTATCATCTATTTATCCATTTTTTCAATTATTTCTCTTCTTTCTGACTCGGTCTCCTTAATGCCTAAATAAGTATGTTTCAAATTTACAGCTTAATAACAAAAAGGTAATATATAACTGTTGATTTCACTGCTTTCTTCGAGCTACACACTGAACACTTTACTTGTCTTATTAATTTAATCCTCAGGACTCCTCTCTGAAGTGAGATCCAGTATTATCCCCAATTTATAGATTAAGTAATTTGCTAGAGAAAGCATATTCAGAGAACTGCTTTATGTAATACTCAAACTACTCTGTGAGGTAGGTCTCTAAATAAGGAAATTGAATCTCGTTGAGATAAAAATGAATTCTTTTGGTCCTACCCCCTCCCTATCTGCTTTTTTACCCCTTAACCTTATCAGAACAATTGATGACAATAACTTTGGGCAGCACAGTAAGTGCAGGCAAGTGAAAAATCTTTGTTAAGTTTTAATATCTTGATAATGTTCATAGATGAGGCACATGTGTTTAACTCCTGTGGATCCATTTCCCTTAAGCCAGGTGAATTGACAATAAAAGTGGCGGAATCAGAGTGGAGCCATGAGAGGTCCACAAACTAAGAACTTCTCAGAGTCCAGGGCCACCGGAGTGGGCAGCTCAGCGCGCACAGAGGTGGCTGCAGCAAAGATGATGGCGTTTCCTCATAGCGCTGGCACTTTCTCCCCCTTCCAGAAATGGAGCGGGAATCTAGGTGGTTGGCTGAAACATTATTTTATCAAGTCTACATCGATCAGGCACTCTTTTCCCCATTGTTTTTTTTTCCCCCAGATAAAGTGAAGCAAATACTCTCAAAGAAAACTTGGGTATCTGCTTGGAAGGATTCCTGACAGTGAAAATTGCTGCCACCTTTCTGTCTTCTCCCCATCTCCCCATCTATGCGTCCTGCAATAGTGCCTGAAAATTGCTACCCCCCCCATGTATACAAAAAGCTCTGAATTCTCTTGTTCTAAAGAGGTTGTAATGTTTTGCAGGAGAAACCTGGGGCAAGATACCTGTGATAATTAACATTGCTTATTGATTACAAATGAGAGGGCAGTTTAAGCAGAACCAGTTACCGAAGAAAAGCTGAGTGAACCTCTGAAAATGAGCCAAATAAACCTTTCTTCCTCTAAGTTGTTGTTGTCAGGTGTTTTGGTCACAGCAAAGACAAAGCTAACTAAAACAGTTTCTTATCATGTAAGGATGACCAACACATAGAAGAGAGAAGCTACAAACATGAAATTTATCTGCACATCAATGAAGAATAAACCAGGACTGCAGGAGTTGAGATATACTGAGCAGATCAGCTCAGTACAGTCTCCCTTTTTATAATTTCCACTTTCATCCCTTTGTTATCTTTTGCTTTATCTGTGCACAGAGCCTTCTCAAATTCCTCCTCTGCTTTATCTCAAAGATTAGATTAGACAAGTCAATAGTCAATGTACTTTCTTTTTTTTTATTTCATTTATTGGTGCATCGTAGTTATACGTTTTGATAAGTGTCAGGGTACCAGAAGCATGCATGCACACATTGCTCATTTAGCCCTCCCTCAAATCCCACTCTATTCCCTCCCCCTTCCCTCCTTTCTGTGCTCAGCATAGTGATTGACTCTGATAAGTTTGTGTATATACATTGTGTGCATTAGTGTATTTCCCTCTTCCCCCTCCCATCTCCTTCAGTTAGGTCACCTTCTCTGCTCAACTAAAGTTTTCTCCTTTTTTGTCTAGAGTCCCTTCTAAGTCCCATTCTCCCTAGCTTCCACATATTAGGGAGAACATCCAACTCTTCACTCTCTGTGACTGACTAATCTCACTTAGCATAATGTTCTCCAGTTCCCTCCATTTCCCTACAAATGATGTAATTTTGTTCTACTGTATGGCTGCATAAAATTCCATTGTGTACATATCCCATAGTCATATAATCTATTCATCTGTTGATGGACACCTTGGCCGATTCCAAAGTTTGGCAATTGTGAATTGTGCAGTCATAAGCATAGATACACATGCATTAATCTGGTAGTTTGGTTTCAGTTCTTTTGGGTAGATGCCTAGAAGTGGTATTGCTGGGTCATATAGTAGGTTCATTCCCATTCTTCTGAGGATCCTCCACACTGTTTTCCAAAGTGGTTGCATAATTTGCAAACCCACCAAAAGTGTATTAGAGTTTCTCCTTTCCACATCCTCGCCAGCATTTGTTGTTGTTTATGTTTTTAATGATTGCCATTCTAACTGGGGTTAGGTGAAATCTCAGGGTAATTTTGATTTGCGTCTCTCTGATTGCTAATGAAGTTGAACATTTTTTCATAGATTTATTGGACATTTGTATTTCTTCTTCTGTGAAGTGTCTATTTAGTTCACCTGCCATTTTTTCATTGGATTATTTGTTTTCTTAGTGGTGATTTTTTTAAGTTCTCTGTATGTTCTAGATATTAGTCCTCTAACAGAGGAGTAGCTGGCAAAAACGTTCTCCCATTCTGTCAGCTCTCTGTTGAGGTTCTTGATTGTTTCTTTTGCTGCACAAAAGCTCTTCAGTTTAATGCAATCCCACGTATTGATCCTCATTTTAATTTCCTGTGCCTTTGGGGTCTTGTTGAGGAAGTCTTTACCTGTGCCTATGTGTTGAAGTGTTAGACCTATGCCATCTTCAAGTAGATGCAAGGACTCTGGTCTGATTTCTAGGTCTTTGATCCATCTTGAATTGACTCTTGTACAAGGTGAGAAAGTGGAGTTTATTTCTATTTTTCTGCATATGGTTACCCAGTTTTGCCAGCACCATTTGTTGAAGAGGCTATATTTTTTTCCAGTGGATGTTCTTAGCCCCTTTGTCAAAAATCAATTGGCTGTAGGTGTGTGGATTTGTTTCAGAGTCTTCTATTCTGCTCCATTGGTCTATGCATCTGCTTTTGTACCAATACCATGCTGTTTTTATTACTATGGCTTTGTAGTATAGTTTAAAGTCAGGTATTCTGATGCCTCCTGCATGGTTCTTGTTGCTGAGAACTACTTTGGCTATTCTGGGTATTTTGTGGTTCCAAATGAATTTAAGGACAGATTTTTCTATGTTAGTGAAGAATGACTTTGGTAATTTTTTTTTTTTTTTTGCGGTACCAGGGATTGAACGCAGGGGCATTCTACCTCCACGCTACGCCCCCGGCCTTATTTTTTATACTTTATTTTGAAACCGGGTCTCATGAAGTTGCGGAGGGCCTCACTAAGGAGAGAGAGAGAGAGACAGACAGGGAGAGAGAGAGAGAGAGAGAGAGCTGAGGCTGGCCGCGAACCCGGATCCTCCGGTCTCCGCCTCCCAAAGTACTGGGATTACAAGTGTGCGCCACCATGCCCGGCTGTTGACTTTGGTAATTTAATGGATATTGCATTGATTCAGTAGATCACCTTTGGAAGAATGGCTGTTTTGATGATATTTATTCTGCCTACCCAAGAGCATGGGAGATTTTTCCATCTTCTAAGATCTTCTTCAGTTTCTTTTTTCAATGTTTTGTAATTTTCCTTGTAGAGGTCTTTTACCTCCTTGGTTAGGTTTATTCCCAAGTATTTTATTTTTGTGAGGGATATCATGAGTGGAAATGTCTTCTGGATTTCTTTTTCAGTGGATTTTTGGTTGGCATACAGAAAAGCTTCTGATTTTTTAAGATTGATTTTGTATCCAGACACTTTGCTGAATTGTTGATGAGTTCTATGAGCCTTTTAGTTGAGTTTGTTGGATATTCTAAGTATAATATCATGCCATCTGCAAATAGAGATAGTTCCAGTTCCTCTTTTTCTATTTTTACTCCTTTTATTTCCTTCTCTTGCCTTATTGCTCTGGCTAGAGACTCAAGTACAATATTGAAAAGGAGTGGTGACAGCGGACATCCTTGTCTTGTTCCTGTTTTTAAAGGGAATTCCCGAAGTTTTTCCCCATTCAGTATGATTTTGCCTGTGGGCCTATTGTATATTGCCTTTATGATGTTGAGGTATGTTCCTTCTATTCCAATTCTCTGCAGTGTACTCATCATGAATGGGTGGTGGATCTTGTCAAATGCTTTTTCAGCATCTATTGAAATGATCATGTGATTTTTGTCTTTAGTTCTGTTTATGTGGTGGATTACATGCACTGTTTTTCATATGTTGAACTAGCCTTGCATCCCTGGGATGAACCCGACTTGGTCATCATGTATGATTTTCATGATGTAGTTTTTTTTTTTTTTTGCGGTACTGGGGATTGAACCCAGGGGCGTTCTACCTCCGCGCCACACCCCCGGCCCTATTTTTTATACTTTATTTTGAAACCGGGTCTCACGAAGTTGCAGAGGGCCTCACTAAGTAGAGAGAGAGAGAGAGACAAGAAGAGAGAGAGAGAGAGAGAGAGAGAGAGAGAGAGAGAGCTTAGGCTGGCCGCGAACCCGGATCCTCCGGTCTCCACCTCCCAAAATACTGGGATTACAGGCGTGCGCGGCCTCATGATGTGGTTTTTCATGCGAATTGCTAGTATTTTCTTTAGAAGTTTTGTGTCTACATTCATCAACAATATAGGTCTGTAGTTTTCTTTTCTTGAGCTGTCTTTATTTGGTTTTGGTATTAATGTGATGTTGGCTTCATAGAATGTATTTGGAGAGTCCCGTTTCTTTCTATTTCATGGAATAGATTGAGGAGTATTGGGATTAGTTCTTCTATAAAGACTTTATAAAATTCACCTGGGAAACCATCTGGACCTGGGCTTTTCTTTGATGGTAGGCTCTTTATTGCTGCTTCAATCTCTTTAATTGCTATTGGTCGATTTAAATTTTCTATATCTTCTTGATTCAATTTAGGAAGTTTGTACATGTCTACAAATTTGTCAATTTCTTCAAGGTTTTCCATTTTGTTGGAGTACAGTTTTTCAAAGTAGTTTCTGATGATCCTTTGGATTTCTATGCGGTCAGTGGTAATATCACCTTTTCATCTCTTATTTTAGTAATTTGGGTTGATTCTTTTTTTCTTTTGGTTAGGTTGGCTTTATCTATCTTGTTTATTTTTTCAAGGAACCAGCTTTTGCTTTTGTTGATGTTTTTGTATTTTTTTATTCTTTACTTCATTGATTTCTGCTCTGATTTTAATAATTTCCTGTCTTCTATTGGCTTTAGGGTTAGACTGTTACTGTTTTTCAAGGGCTTTGAGGTGTGTCATTAGGTTATTTATTTGGTGATTTTCTGTTCTTCTTATGTGGGCACTCAGTGCTATGAATTTTCCTCTTAATACTGCCTTCAGGGTGTTCCAGAGATTTTGATATGTTGTGTCTCTGTTTTCATTTGTTTCTAGGAATTTCTTAATTTCTCCCCTTATTTCTTCTCTGACCCATTCCTCATTCAGCAGTGTGGTGTTCAATCTCCACGTGTTTATGAGTTTTCTCTGGGTCTTTTATAGTTGATTTCTAGTTTCATTCTATTATGGTCTGAAAAGACGCAGGGGATTATGTCACATTTTTTGAACTTGCTAGTACTCACTTTTTGGCCTAGGATATAGTCTATTTTAGAGAAGGTTCCATGAACAGCTGAAAAAATGTAAATTCAGCTGTAGTTGGGTGGAATATTCTGTATGTGTCTACTAGGTCCATTTGGTTTATGGTGTTCCTTAGGTCTGAGGCATCTTTACTGACCTTTTGTCTTGAAGATTGATCTAGTGGTGTGAGAAGTGTGTTGAAGTCTCCCAATATTATTGTATTGGGATCTATGTGTGATTCAATGTCACCAAGAGTTTCTTTTATGAAAGTGGTTGCACCTATGTTTGGGGCATAAATGTTGACTATTGTTATATCCTCTTGCTGGATTGTTCCTTTTACCAGTAAGAATTGACCTTCTTTGTCTCTTCTGATAAGTTTAGGTTTGAAGTCTAATTTGTCTGATATCATTGCTACTCCTGCTTGTTTTCGAGTTCCATTAGCGTGGATTACTTGCTCCATCCCTTCACCTTTAGTTTGTGCGCATCTTTACTTGTAAGGTGTGTTTTTTGCAGGCAACATATAGATGCATTGTGATTTTTAATTCATTTTGCTACCGTATGCCTCTTGATTGGGGAGTTGAGGCCATTTATATTCAACATGATTATTGAGAGATGGGTTTTCATTCCTAACATTTTGAGTTTTAATTTCTGTTTGAGGTAGTGTTTCTTCTTTGCCTAGTTGTTTGTTTGATGGAAATCACTGTTTCTCTGGTTCTGATGTTTCCTTATTATTTCTTCTTTGTAATTAATCTCTTTGAGTATTTTCTCTAATGCTGGTTTGGAAGGCATAAAGTCTTTCAGCTTCTGTTTGTCATGGAATGTTTTTATTTCCCCATCAAATTTGATATATATCTTTGCTGGGTAGATAAATCTTGGCTGAAAGTTGTTTTCTTCCAGAGTTTGGAATATGTCGCTCTAGGCCCTCCTGGCTTTCATAACTTGGTTTGGAAGGTCAGAGTGATTCTTATTGGTTTGCATCTGAATGTTACTTTTTCTTTTACTCTCAATGCCTTTAAGATTCTCTCCTTGGCCTCTACATTAGTCAATTTGATTATTATGTGGCGTGGTAAACCTCTTCTCTTATCTTGTCTATTACGGGTTCTATATGTTTCCTATACCAGCGTGTCAACCTCTTTTTCTATGTTTGGAAAATTTTCTAATATTACTTCTCTGAATAGATTATTGATTCCTTTGGTTTCAGCTTCTACTCACTCTTCTATGCCTATTATTCTTAGGTTTGCTCTTTTTTTTTTTTTGCGGTACCAGGAATTGAATGCAGGGGCGTTCTACCTCCATGCTACGCCCCCGGCCCTAATTTTTTTTATACTTCATTTTGAAACCGGGTCTCATGTAGTTGCGGAGGGCCTCACTAAGGAGAGAGAGAGAGAGAGAGAGAGAGAGAGAGAAAGAGACAGGGAGAGAGAGAGCGAGAGAGCTGAGGCTGGCCGCGAACCTGGATCCTCCGGTCTCCGCCTCCCAAAGTACTGGGATTACAAGCGTGTGCCACCATGCCCGGCTTCTCAGGTTTGCTCTTTTAAAACTGGCTGAGAGCTCTTCAATGTCCAATTCATGCTGCCAAATTGTTTTTCTAATTTATATACTATGTGTTCATTTTTGGAGAGGTCATCTTCTAAGAGTGTGATTCTGTTTTCCATGTGGTCTAGTCTATTGTTTATGGCCTGTATTGATGCCTTCATTTCAATTATTGCATCCTTCACTTCCTTCAGAGCTTCTTTTTGATTCCTGTTCAGGGTGTCAGATTCTTTGTTTATTTGATTCTTCATTGCTTTCAGGCTTTCTCTGAATTATTTTCGGAAATCCTGTATCATTTCTACTATTAAAGTTCTGAATTGTCCTTCTGGCAATCATTGCACTTCTTTGTTGGTGGGTTCTGTTGTTGTGGGATTGTGGGAGCTCATTGTTTCTTTACTATTCTTCCTTTTCATGATTTCAGGTTTCTTATGATCATATCTTTGTTGCTTTTGGTAGCTCTCTCTCTCTCTCACTCTGTAGGTATCCTATGTCTAATCTCTCTCTCTTTATAGTTTCTTATTCTGGAGGTAGATAGTTGCTACTAGGTGAGCCTTAAAGGTGAATACCTTTACTGAATGGTCATTCTCACTTGCTCAGTATAATGGCCATTTGCAGGCCCAATTCTTGGTCTCCTTCAGTGATTGGGACCCTGGGCTGGTGCCTCTCTCTACCTGTGCAGGCAACCAGTGCTGCTATTGACCCTCTTACTGCAAGCGTGGGTCTCCATGTTCTCCACTCGGGCTGTCCCTATGTCTCTCTCTGTCTATACCTATTGCAGGTGTCACCAGCAGGGAGTCCTGGGCTTGTGTCTCTTTGCCTACAGAAGCAGCAGATGTCACTTTGACCTGATTCTGTGCAAACACGGAACTCCATGTTTTCCATAGATAGGGCTGGTTTGGTCCAATTTTCCCCAGGTACCACAACTGTATGTCCTGTGGTGATCCCCGGGGACTCTATAAGTGTGCTGCGACTTGTGGGCTGCAAGTCTGTCCCACCCAAATGTCGCCAGGGTCTGTCTTCTTATCCACACATCTACTGCTTCCCACAGCAGACAGGGGCAATCCGCACAGTCTCAAACCCCACGAGTCCCTGTGGCTGCACTGGGTGTTCTCCCCTGGGGTGGCTTGTTGACTTATGGTCTCGTTTAGCACTGCTCTTAATCTCTAGGGGACGGGGTGGACTCAGCTGCTGCCACAGGTTCTGGTCAGGCCTCCTCGCACTGGGGACTCTGCCAAGCATGGATAGAACTGCTGCTTGCTTTTGTCGCTGATACTCTGCAGTGCTGGTTTTACAACAGGCCCCTGGCTTCTTTGATGGTGGCCTGCAGAAGTCGCAATGCCAGTATCCCTCTGCCGCTTCTGCTAACGCAGCAGTTCGGGTCTCTGTCGCACATGATGTGAGTTGCTGCTTATCTTCACTGCTGCTATTCTGCAGTTGCTGGATTCACAACAGGTCACTGGCATCTCCATTGGTCTTGTGTGGAAGCCACAATGCTGGTAGCCACCAGTAAAGTCTTGCAAGATGGCGCTGCTGCAACCGGTGTCACTGCCGCCATTTGGTCTCTTTTGAGTGTGGAGCAAGCCGCTGCTTGCTTTCGTCTGTGCTGATCTGCAGTTGCTGAACTTACAACAGGTCTCTGTCTTCCCTGCTGGCGGTGTGTGGAAGCCGTAATTCCGGTGGCGGCCGGCGTGGTCCAGCCAAGATGGCGCTGCCGCTGTTTCTTAGGTAAGGCGCTTGGAGCTTTTTACTTTCCTGTGTTTTGTCTTCTGGCTTTGATTCCATCGCATTTCACATTTTTTGTTGTTTAGTTCAAGTTTTTGTTGCTTTTCTTCTCCTGTTGAGAAGTTGCTTTCACAGCGAATGAGATCCAAGTCTCAGAGAGATCTTAACATGGTATCTCCCTTAGTCTCCATCTTGGAACCCCCATTCTCTCCTTCTTTGTCAATGTACTTTCTAATTGCATGATTTGCCTTTACTTTTTTACAAGATAATGTCATTAATAGGAAAATGGAATCCATATCTCCTAGTAACCAAAAAATAGTGTATTATGAGAAATGAGGTTAATTTTTATGATTGAGTTCAAGCTTGTTTTTATTTTTTGGGGGGATGCTTATAACTTTTGTAGTTCAATAGTACAATCTGCAGTCTCCTCTGTTTTTTTTTTTTGACTCTGATCTCTGTAGCTGGCATGACAAATGCTTTTATCTACTCCTTGCATTCCTCTCCTCCCCACTTATGACCAAGGCACATCATGTCTCTTCTTCCTGCTGAGCCAGAATGAGACCTCAAAGTTCTTCCAGTATTACTTGGTAGGTGCTACAAATCAGTAGTGGTTGGAGCATAAATAAAACCTTTTCATTTTCTCTGGTGGCTTCCTCCCTTCAAAGGAACTTCTGGATCAAACTTCAAAGAACTCCTGTATCACAATGCTAACCTACTATATCCCAATGCCAAAACATAATTTTATCAGAGAGAGAAGCACTATATTAGAGTCACTCAGACAATTAAAAAATGGAAGGGTATAAACCCATTATTTTTGTATTTGCTCTCCCATCTGGGAACTTTGTCACTGTTGTATATGCAATTGAGAGTTTTCCCTTGCAGTAAAGTGTGCATACCCATTTGGGGGACAAGAGGGTTGTGATTCAAGTGATGTTATAATTACGATTTAACTAGAAACTGGAACAAAATTTTGCATAATGGAATGTATCCTTGTGTTGCAATCTCAAATTTCCCCATTCTAAGGATGATACATATTGCCAAGCATCAAATACCTTTGCATTAGGTTCAATAAACAGGGAGGGATGATCAATTTTGTGTGTGCTCAGAGGATAAACTAACTGGGCTATTCTAATATTGCAAATATTATAAACTGAGATTTGTCTAAGACACAATTCACATGTCATTTTCTTTGCGAGAACTGTTTTGATTTCTATCCACTATAAATAATTCTTTTACATGTTCTCTTAGTAGTTTCATTTTATTTTTTATTTTGTTTGTTTCTATATTTTTATTGGTACACTGTAATTATACATCATAATGAAGTTAAGTGTGACAGGGACATACATGCACACAGTACTTGGTGAGCTTCCTTACAAATCCCACCCCACTCCCTACACTTCTCCCTACATGATATTGAGATTGGCTTTGATAATTTTGTATATGTACATTAATTCATTTTATTGAAATAAGTTTCAATGAGGTATGTCAGCTTCTCAAAAGTGACTGGGGAATCACAATAATGACTAGTTGTTATTTTTGTTTGTACCCTTGGACACTGTCAAAATGCCTTGGATCCAATATATAAAATGCTACAGTCCTTGATGGTGCTGCACCATACTTATTATCCCTTGCCTATACTGACTTTATTAACACATTGTGATTGGTATTTCTGTTGCATGAATTGGGAACTTAGCTTTGGGTGAATTTTACACACTTTAAAAGACTTGTATACAGCTGGGTATGGTGGTGCATGCCTGAAATCCCAGTACTTGAGATGCTGAGACAGGAGGATTACAGGTTGGAGGCCAGCCTCAGCAACCTAGTGAGATCCTGTTTCCAAATAAAAAAATAAAATGGGGCTGGGGTCTAGCACAGAGGTAGAATGCCTTTGGGTTCAATTCGTAGTACCAAATAAATAAATTAATTTAAAAAAGAAAAGCCCTGTATAGCAGGAAAACCTTAGTTGTAATCTTATCCCAAATATTTTACTATAAATAAAAGCTATCCAGTATACTCCAATGAAAATTGCCATAAATGATCAGTTAGTGTTATAAACTTTACATTGGTTACCTCCATATCTCTATTTTCCTACTTAATTTTGAGTGATTAATTATACAAGATTAAATTTTAATTGACTAATTTATTGCTTTTTTGAAGATTTTCATGAATTAGGAAGCAATATATTCAAAGGCAATGTCAATTGTAATATTGGCATTAATGCTTTGTGATGCTCTCTTTTTGAGGCACCTTGGTCCTTCTCTTTAGAGGGTCCAAGAATCACTATGACTATGTTATTTCTTTCTGAATCTTATGTATCAAATATTCTTTTTCCCAAAAGTTCTAGGAAATATGAAATCATTGGAGGAAAATGAAAATTTTACTTCTAACCATACTTAACTTTGTGTGGATTATCCTTTAGTTACAAAAATAACTCTAGTCTCTGCATTATTTTAATACCTGTTATAGTTTAGATTGAGAATGTCCCCCTAGACCTCACATAGACTAGGCATCCAGGTTGGAAGCGGGGCTTGGTTGCTGAGGAGAGGTTCCTGGGAGTGTGGCCATGGAGATTTTATATAGGCGCTCGCTCTCTCTCTGTCTCTGTCTCTCTCTCTGTCTCTTTCTCACTCTCTCTCTCTCTCTCTCTCTCTCTCTCACTCACTTCTGGCCTCTGAGATGTGAGAGCAGAGCCCCTATGCCCTTCTCCCCATGCTATGCCCTGAGCACCAAAGACTTCACCTAGCCTAACATGGACTGAATATCTGAAATCTCCAGAACTGTGAGCAAATAAATTTTCCTTCCTCTAAGTTGTGATGGTCAGGTGCTTTGTATTACAGCAGTGAGAATGCTGACTGAGTCACCTGTCTCACACTTAACCACTCCTTCCAATGGACCATCTTTATAAATACAAAGCTTTACATGGGGTTGTATGTATTCCTTAGTAAACTACTGAATATGAGGTTTTATCTTTTTTGCATTAATATGTACGAAGTGAAAGACTTCATTTTTTACAATTTGTCACTGAAATATTTTATTATCAAACTCTGAATTTGATTAAAATGTATAAATGGTCACAAATAGGGAAGAAATTCTACAATTTTAAATCATTTTATGAGAATATTAATACTCTCAACATATAAAGAGTATAAAGAAAACATTTTCATCCTGTTGTGATGGTGCACACCTGTAATCCCAGTACTTGGGAGGCTGACAGGAGGATCACAGCTTCAAGGCCAGTGACAGCAACTTAGCAAGGCCCTCAGCAAATTAATAAGACCCTGCTTCAAAATAAAAAATAAAATAGGTCTGGGGGTGTAGCTCAGAAGTAAAATGCTCCTGGGTTCAATCCCCAGTACCATAAATAAATAATAAATAAATAAATAAATAAATACCATAAGAAATATCATCTCTATCCACAAAAGTGTTTAATTTTTTTTGCACTAGGAGAGATTCTTTTCATTCTAATAGTTGTGCTAAAATCAACTAAAAGATTGCATGATTAGGAGAATGTAGGGAAAATAATTTAAGGAATTCTATTTTATCTCAGATAATTTTCTACTTTCTGTGTGAGATATTATTTTACATCTGATGTTTGATCAACCATCAAATATTAAATTCATCTCAAGGATCTGAAGTTACTATAGATTTTTATAATTTGTTATTCAGTTGTATGGAAGAATACCACTATGTTGTATATCACACAGCATTTGCATATATGTATCTAACATTTGGATTGTTTTCTAAAAATGGAAAAAATATATACCTGCCTTCAATTAAAATTGTGATTTTCTGACCATTAAAATATTAAGGCAAGATTATTGAAATATTTTAACGCCCTTAACGATTTTGGTTCATAGATGCATAGGTGCAAGGTGCATGTATGAAAAGTACCAACATCAAATTCTTATAGTTTCATGTATAGTTATGAGTAGTGTGAGAATGAGGATATAAGAAGGAAAAATATGTTGAGAACAATTGAAATCCAGGGAAAGAACTCCAACACCTGAATATAATAGGTAATGGTATTTTATATTCAAGTCAAAGAGTTTTCATTAAAAATGTGATTATCTTGAGTGTCGTTGGTCAGACAAGCTCAATTCCTGCAAAGTCTCTTTACATGGGATTTACTGCAAGGTAATGATATTTTTCATATTAACATGATATTTTTCTTCAGTCTTATGTTCTGATACATAATTTATATTACCAAGAAATTAGAATTAGTATACAGATTCATAGATTCCCCTTATAATTATTTAAAAGTTTCCAAATAAATTGTGGAAGACAGATTGTCAGAACTGTTCAAACCTTGTAGTTATTTTAAGGAGGAAATTAACACTTTGGTCCTTTATTTGCCATGGGAAGAGATAATGACTTTCTCTAGGAAGATTAAAATCTAACCAAACATTGTAGGCTAAATATAGCATAAAAGTCTTCTGCCATTTGTGAAAATGCTATCAGGTAGAAAACCCAATGACTGAGTTTCTGCAGTGTATTTTTTAGGTACACAGATTTAATTTAGAGATTATGGTTTGAAAATAAAATTTGCTGTATGAGTGTTTTTGGCTGATAAGAAATTGATTTTGTGACTTTGGTGCACATTAATTGAAATATCTGGCAACGTGTCTTGACTGGGTTAAAGGAGCCATACATACTTAGAACCATATTATTCCTTAACATTGAACTTGCAAGTTATTCATTTCATTACAATAATAAGGAAGGAAAATACATTTTGCTACTGCATGGGGGGGAGCTAAATAATCCCTATCTATTGCATAGCAAGTGGGTTTTATGCAACTAACCTATTTAGTTAGCTCACCATACAGATGGTGTAGTCTTTCAATTTATTTTAGAATGATAGTAAGGATTAAGTATAGTAATATATATTTTCTAATATTTTGAAGATTATACTTATAAATTCAAAAATAAGAAAGTATGTGTTGATGAATGTATTGAGACAAATAAATATTGTTTTTTTAATTAGTCATTAAATTTGGAATGTAGTTAATAAGATGTTAGAATGTAGGTACATATTTAAGTTGTCAGAGTTCTTCGTACATCTCAAGTGCTGGGTTATTTAATAGGCATTAACTCTGCTTATATTTACACGGAAAGATGGATTTCAGAAGTGAATTAAAACAAATTGTAAAAATTTAAAAAATTGCACAAATTACTCCAAGATACATACTTTCAGTAAGATTCTTTGGGTTTGACTAATCAGATCAATTATCAATAAAATAATAATCTGGAAAAATGCAAATCTTCACTTTTTTTCTCTTTTGTGTATGTAACATCAGAACTAAAAAGTAGGTCATGTTTATCAAGTAACTTCATGCTCTTGGCCCTCTGTTAGACAAGAATACATCCTGAGTTTTAAAGAATTTAATACCAAAAATATAATTGAATTCATGTCTAACAATTAGATAGAACTGGGAAGAAATATGCAGTCCTTTTGCATTTTTGATAATTAAGGTTGATATGTGCAGACAACTAAATCAGTTTTGATGAAATTAAATATAAGTGAAGGTCTTACGCTTGATAGCTTTGCATTTGTGGCAGATTTTTGTTATTCTGAAATAAGAGAGTTGTATATCCTTTGTGTCAGAAAGGTTCTTATGCCAGGTTTACTGGTGCCATATGGAGGATAAGTTCTGAGGATTATTTCTGGACCTTTATAAACACAGAAACCTATTGAGAATACTGAAACAGTACAACAAATCTCTGGCTGTATATGCAATGCAGGAAGAAGACCAGATGCGTGATTATAGTGCTGTGTTTGTTCAACTAATGTTATGTTCATTGCAGCAGTTTCATAATGGAATACCATGTGGAGAAGAATGATCTTTTAAATGTGCTTTGGACTTTGAATTTCAGTTTATTAGCAGACAAAATATGTCAAAAATTTTTTCAGTAGAGGCATTAATTGTTGTTTATAGTCAACAAACTCTTTATACATACCCTTTGAAAAACCTCAGATGGTTCCTTTAAGAATAAATAGGCATAGAGTTCATCTGAATTTAAGCAAGACTTTAGATAGTAGTTCATAGTACATATTGCATTCTTATATTGAGGAAATAAAACCTGTCTTATCAATGATCAGTGATACAATTTTAATAAAAGATTAAATCCAAAGACCTACTACTCATAATGCCTTAATATTTGCAGATAAATTTCTTTATTAGTGAAAAAGAAATTGTCCTTCTAACAACATTTAAAACTGAATGTAAACATGACACACTTAATATAATATGAAATAAAAGTTTGAAATGTAAGTATTCAAAACTAAGATATCATTTTAGTTTCAGCATTTTAGATTCAGAAACTGAATATTAATGATTTCAAAAGTGTTCAAAACCTCATGAAGATAGGCCCCCATCATCAGTAGGAAGTAGAATTACAGTTCACTATGCATGATGCGGGGCCTCTAGGGAAGTCATCCCCAGGTTTAAAACCTGATTTTGGCATCTATTATTTTCTACATCTACTGAATGTAAATAGATTTATCAGTATCACGATGATTTTTGAGGATTAAAGAAGATAATATGGATAAAGCACTTAATTATAATACTAGCTATAACATACCCATGTTCATAGCAGCACAATTCACAGTGGCCAAATTATGGAACCAACCTAGATGTCCATCAACAGATGAATGGATTACAAAATTACAGGAAATACACACAATGGAATTCTACTCAGCAATAAAGAAGAACAAAATAACAGCATTTGCAAGAAAATGGAAAGATCTGGAGAACATTATGTTAAGTGACATTAGCCAATCACAAAAAAGAAGGGACATATGTTTTCATTAATATGCACGATCTAGGGAGTAGTGGGGACCCAAAAGGGACTCCATTGACAACAGAGAACCCTCAGTAGTTCAAGGGAAGGGGTACAAGGAAAGGGGAAGGGCAAGAAAGAAGTGAATCTATGGAATTACTGTCATAAACAATGTGTATATATGAGATTATACCAACATCATTCTCAGTGCTACATGTGGAGGGGGAGGTGGGGGGGGGGACACCAAGAGCTGTGTGCATGTATGTTAACACCAAACTGATACTCATTGTGATGTGAGACTACAATGCACCAAAAAAAAAACATATTAAAAAAAAGAATTGCCTCAATAAATGAGAACTATTACTAAGGTAAATCTGTCAATCATTTTCCATCAAAAGTGTTCTGATAAGTTCAATCCCTACTTCCCCAGGAAACCAGATGCAGATCTTCTGGGCAGTAAGGGTGTGTGGCTAATGCTCCACATGTAATAATGCGATGCTCTCCTGCTTTTCCTGAACTCCATGAACAGCAACACACGTGTTCAGTTCAGCACATATGGAATAATGTCCATACGTAGTAAGGAATAATCCTTATTTGTTAAGAGTTTACTAGTTCTTAACCTGCATTTTAGGCTTACTGTGTCCAAAGGAAAAGAATCAGAAAAAAAGTCACTTATTAATAAGCATTTTTTAAAGAGAGAACTTCTTTAAATCTTTATAAAAGGCTGTATGTAAAGTGTAAGCATGCTTATATCTGGGAACTAACTTCTCCCAAATCATTCGTGTGTGTGTGTGTGTGTGTGTGTGTGTGTGTGTGTGTGTAAGATTATTATTCTGGGTAAAGTGATAGGTAAAATCATTTTGTAGGGTAGAAGAATTAAACAATTGGTACAATGAACCTGGAGGCATTCAACCTCCAAATTACACCCCCAGCCATATTTTATTTTTATTTTGAAACAGGGTCCCTCTAGGTTGATGAGAGTCTCACTACTTGCTGAGGCTGTCCTCTAAGCTGCTATCCTCCTGTCTCAGTCTGCTGAGTACTAGGATTATAGGTATGCGCCGCCACACCTGGCCACAATGTTGTTTCAAAGGTTGGAATTTGGTGTCTTACATCTCAGGTGATCTATATAACTTCCAGATAGATAGTTTCTTAAACTCTGAGAAAAATCACAGATTCATAGAATAACCTTATGAGACGGCACTTTCAGGATTTTTAGTGCCTGGGTGAAATGACTTGTATTCATTGACAGGAACTGGTTGGGAGGAATGATTAGAATTTCTCTATCATGATTCTTCTCTTCCATGACTTTTCAAGCATTCATCAGTGTAATCTCATCCTGAACAAGGATAGATTTGAGTGGAAATATCTGAAGACATTTTCATTCAGTTCACCAACATTTCCGAGTTATTGTTAAACTTATGTCAATTCAAGAGGATCATTTACACATGGCATTTGTAGTCTTTTAGAAACTGCCATGGTTTGGATATAGTTTAATAAATTGTGTACCCCACGGGTCCATTGTGATCGAGGACTTGGTGGCCAGAGCAGCACTACTGAGAGGTGGAGCCCCATGGGTGAGGTCGATGGGGGGAACTTTCTGGAAGGGATTATAGGACCCCAGACTTTCTTTCTTTGACTTCCTGTTGGGCATTGTATGTTCTTCCCCACACACGGGTGCCTACAGGATGTGACTAGTCAGGAGGGCCTTCACCAGAACTGAGCCGGTGCAGGTGTCGCTCCCTTGAACACCCACATCTCTGAGCTAAGTGATCCTTTTCTCTTTATGAAGTTAACTTCTTTAGGTATTTTGATATAGTAACACAAAACTAATATAGAAAACTCCAACAGGTAAAATAAGAAGGCCACATATGCATCCAATTAATTAATAATAAAAAGATACCCTTTTGAGACTGAATCTCAACTTTATAGACTTCTAAAAAGCTAAAAAGAACTTCTTGGCACTTAGCCAGTGGTGGAAACTCCTAGCAGGCTCTCCTAAATCTAAATTTACTAATATTATTTTCAACCCATCATTTCAAAATTATTATGAAAAGCATGGTGATCAATGTAACTTTTTAAAAAATATCCTGAAATAAAATATTTAAACCTTTGATAGAATGCACTTATTTTTCATTACTTTCATTTTGTAATTTTGTAAGAAAATATTATGTTACGCCTTGAATTGCTTTTAAAGTTGTTACTTATAGTTCTAATACATTTTGTAGCTTTTACTGTTTTTTATAATTTTGTTGGTACATTGTAATTATACATCATAGCGAGAGTGAATCTCACTTCAATTCAGTGATACATTCATACATGCACATACCATTTCCCTCCACATCCCATCCCCCACTCACCTCTTCCTCGTATGTGTTAGATAAGTGGTGATATCTTTATATATGGACATAACATCGTTTGAACAGTTTCCATCTTCAATCCTCTTTTTTTCCCCTCCCATCTCTCACCTCTATCTCCTTCCACGGTTTTATTGGTCTCTCTTTGTATTTATCTATCTCTTTTGTTTCCTACTTTGTCTCTAGCATATGAGAGAAAACATATGACCCTTGACTTTCTGAGTTTGGCTGATTCTCTAGTTCAACCCCTGTGACTTAAAATAACAAAATATTGTTCTTTGTGGCTGAATAAAACTCCAGTGTGTGTATATACCACATTTTCTTCATACATTCATCTGTTGATAGATACGTAGGTTGGTTCCATAATTTGGCTATTCTGAATCATGCTGCTATAAACATGGGTATGCAGGAATCACTATAGGATTCTGACTTCGATTCTTTGGGAAAGATACCAAGGAGTGGTATGGCTGGATCATATGGAGGTTCCATTCCCGGTCTTCTGAGAAAGCTCTGTACTGATCTCCATAGTGGTTGTACTAATTTACAATCCCACCAGTAGTGTATAAGAGTTCCCATTTCCCCACATTCTCACCAGCATTTATTGTGGTTTGTATTCTTGATGAGAGCCATTCTAAGTGGAGTTATATGGAATCTCAGTGTAGTTTTGATTTGCATCTCCCTGATTGGTAGTGATGTTGAACATTTAAAAAATATATTTTTTGGCCATTTGTATTTCTCCTTTTGAGAGGTGTCTATTCAGTTTGGTTGCCTATTTTTTGACTGGGCTGTTAAGTTTTGGGTGTTTTTTTGAATTCTTTGTATATTCTAGATATTAGTCCTCTTTCAGAGGAGTAGCTGGTGAAGATTTCCTCCCATTCCGTAGGATCTCTCTTCAGACTTCTGATTGTTTTCTTTGCTGCACAGAAGCTTTTTAATTTGATGCCATACCTTTTACTGATTCTCAGTTTTATTTCCTGAGCTTTAGGGGTCTTATTGAGGAGGTCTCTATGGGTGCCTATATTTTAGAGAGTTGATCCTAAGTTTTCTTCTGATGACTGCAAAGTTTCTGATCTAATTTCTAGATCTTTGATCCATCATGAATTGACTTTTTGAAGAATAAGAGATAATAGTCTAATTTTATTCTTTTACATACAATTATCCACTTTTCCCAGCACCATTTTTTGAAAAGACTCTTTCCTCTAGTGTGTGTTTTGGGAACCTTTGTTAAAACTCAACTGGCTATTTTACTCAGTATATTCTACTGCATTCTATTGGCCTGTGTACCTGTTTTTATGCCAATACCATGCTGGTTTTGTTACTATGGCTCTGTAGTATAACTTGAAATCAGGTATTGTGATACCTCCAATATGGTTCTTTTTGCTCAGAATTGTTTTGGCTATTCTGGATCCTTTGGTTTTCCATGAAAGTTTTGGGCTCTTTTTCTAGTTTTGTGAAGAATAACATTGGTATTTTTATAGGGATTACATTGAATCTGTAAACAGCTTTTGGTAGCATCACCATTTTAACAATATTTATTCTGCCTATCCAAGAATATGGAAGGTCTTTCCATCTTCTAAGGTCTTCAATTTCTTTCTTCGGTGTTCTATAATTTTCATTATGGAGATATTTTACCTCTTTAGTTGGATTTATTCCTAAGTATTTTTTGAGGCAATTGAGAATGGGAATGTTTTCAGATTTAACCCTGCTTCAGAGTGTTTTATGTATTTATGTATGTATTTATTTATTTATTTATTTATTTTTGTTGCTGTTGTTTGTGTGGTACTGGGATTGAACCAGGGGTATTCTACCTCTCAGCTACACCCTTAGCCTTATTTTATTTTTTATTTCTAAACAGGGTCTTGCTAAGTTACCATGTTCTGGCCTCGAACCCACGATCCTCATGTCTCAACCTCCCAAGTACTCGGATTACAGGTGTGCACCACTATGCCTGTCTCTTGTCTTTTATATACTGCATTGCTGTCTTAAATTATGTGTAGAAATTGTCATTATTATACTTTTGGTTAGACAGTGATTTACATACTGAAATTTGGAGCTATTTTTAACTAATGTTCTTGTTTTTTTTTTAAATGCATCTGAAACTGGAAATTTAAAATAGCATTTACATCTCCTTCCAAAATATCCTGTTTGAAGGATACCATCATGCCATGATTTATCTATTTTTGTTTCATGACACACATATTGAGATTAAAGTGTCTTCAATGCATATTATTGCTATAGAGCAACTCCCTTATGGTCAAATTCAGTTTTAGACTCTGTCCAATCTCTTTTCCAAGATACATGTTTTCCATCATTGATAATCATTTGAGGCTTTAACTTAGATTGTTTACAGTTATTTCAAGTAGGACACCAGCTGCTCTTAGTTTTGATGAGTCAACAACTTGGAAAATATTTGAATCTGCATAGAAATACAGTTTGAGTTTGGATATCAGTTTTATTTTATTCGTCACAAAATATTATTTCATATCCCAACTTTTGAACATTTGAATAAGAGAAGAAAATATAATGCATACTACCTTTTAAAAAGTTGACATCTTTGTTGCAAATTTCATTACCAAGAAAATAAAGTCAATTTGTCATAGTTTTGCTATATAAGGACTTAAATGTGAATCATAATTTCCATATATTGCTCAAGCTTTGCCACTCCTATATCCTGACATTTAAGAGGTGGTTATTATAAATAAATGTTGTCTCTGCTTTTTCAATCTTAATTTAGATATGAAAGGACAGATTATATAACAATTATTAACTAATCTCAAGCGACCATAGGAAGAACCATATTATACCAACTGTGTACCAACAACTCAATGGTCAGAAATTGAGATGCTGTTGTTAAATCAATCAGACAAGGAACATGCTCTATGCTTTTGTGTATGAATAGATTTTAGGGTTTTTTTGGTTTTTATAAAAGTGATATATATATATATATATATATATATATATATATATACATACATACATATACATGTATGTATTATAAAAATGTTAAGCCATTTATAAAGTTGAGAGAAAAAGCAAATCATCAATTCAAATCCCCAGCCTTAAGCTCACTTTTAGGAATTTAATTAACATTATTAAAGTTATCTTTCTGTGCTTGGTACCTATAAAATGATAGTGTAGATTAGGCAGAGAGTAGATCTTAAGTATATAGATAGGTGGATAGATAAATAGGTAAGTATATAGATAGGTAGGTAGGTAGATAATCCCAACAACAGTTGAGATTAATATTCATATCTTATTTCACTGAATTATGTCTCCTCATTTTACTAGAAGTTAACAGAAGAAAAATAAATTAAAATGAAACTGAAAGAATTACTGACTGCAGAGTTCTATTTTTAACCATAAGAAAAATTAATTTAAAAGTAACTATATTTAAGCAAAATTGTATAAATATAATGTTGAGATAATTTTTAACCAGTTTGATTTCCAACAGTACTCTTTGATCAGTTGCTATGAAATGTACTTGATAATTATACTAACATTCTCTCCTGCCTTCTTTTTCCTGTTTACCTGGCTTTTATTGCCTATACTGTTTTTACTTTGGCAAGGGTTATAGTACCAATACTCTGTTCTACCGTGATTCACACAATAGTTTAATCTTAATTTTTTGTGTAAAAGATATTTGTGCTTCCTTGAGTCATTTTCACTGTAGAGTCTCCACTTCTGAGGGCTTTTTTATTTTAAAGGTGATCTTATTAGCTGAATTTCTTCACATAATTTTTTTTTCAAGAAGGGTTTCTGTCTAATGTATTCTCTGTTTTATTTGTCTTTGAAAATGTCTTACTATTCCTTCTATACTTTAAAATCTTCTCTGGATATACTATTTTTAATTCATACTGTCTTCATTAGAACTTTTGTAAGCCATATTTTGTGTACTTTGGCATCAGTTGCCATCATTCTGAAGATTGAGACTTGTCTAACCTTGACTTCTCATAGGTAACATCCTTTTTCTGCCAAGATGGATGCATTCAAAATTTACTGAGACTGTGTCCTGGTGGACATTTTCTTTTTCCATTTCTTTTAGTAGTATCCTCAATTTTTAGCTTGCATAATTACCTGAACAAGTAAAAATAACCTCCTTCCTTCCTTCC
>PVJS01008574.1:0-34686 GCA_004027185.1 Glis glis
GACTGAATTAGTGGTTGCTCCGATCCTAAGACTCCAGCTCTTAGACCGTTCGACCAGCTACTGGTTCCTCTGACTCTCCATGTGCAGTCAGAACCTGGGACTACATTGCTTCAAACTGTAAGCCCATCTGATAAATCCCTTTTTTCAAATATACTCATTCTGTGTATTCTGTTAATCTAGAGAACCCTGTCCAATACAACAGTGCTGTGTTGCTTCTAATCCTTCGTACCAGGGGAATGACCTATTTCACTACAAGCCAAAATAGCCTCCATAACCAAATGCAGTAACCCCTGCAAGGTTTCCATTGCTAAAATAATGATTTCTTGTATTGGCTGATTCCCAAAATTCATGATAATCATGATATACAAAACATGTGCCAGATTATAATACACTTTAGAAAACCAGTGTTTCATTTGCCAGTCTCAGAATGCCCTGTGAACAGTTTTTAATTATTTTGTGTCTATATTTATTGAATTTGAATCTATCTTTGTTTCTGTAGCAGCCAATGAAACAGCAGCACCACGTGTGCCATATAAGGAATCCAAAAAGTTAATGATGATCAATGTTTCAACACTCTGAGGCTTTGTAACTGGTATTTGGACTTAACTATCCACCACTACGCTAAGTTTCAAATACGTTTATGGATGTGCATGTTCTTAAGATCATGGGGTATGCCTTTAATCTCTTCATTTAAAATCTTTCAAGCCCCCTGTGCACATCTCCGTGAGGTGAATCAGGAGCCTGATTTAAATTAGCCCCCTTTTAGCCTTTGAATCAAAGGATGCAGGAGGCTCTCAGAGGCCCTCTAGCACGTTAGAAGCATCCACACACTTCCAAATCCCTGCCACAAACCTCAATAGCAGTAGTCTGTGGCAGTGTAAGGGTTGTCCACCAGGGTTCCATGGTTGTAAATGAAAACAGAAGTGTGTGTGTGTGTGTGTGTGTGTGTGTGTGTGTGTGTGTACATGCATGCAAGGGAAAATACAAGTACTCCCTGGCCTCTAGGTTCCTGAGGTAGGACATCCTCCCATTTACCTTGACATATCCTTATGAGAACTCAGCTTTCTGGGGAAGGTTTTTGTAAAAAGCAAAATCCCAAGGTAGGTGAAGACAAAAGATGTGAGAGGTGAGCGGTAGGAGCCAGAGGCTGACTTGAGATGTATCCCCCAGCCTGGGTCAGGAGAGGCAGGGCCATGGCGGCTGGGGCTGGCAGCAGGGCAGGTCTGCAGGCTCCACCCCTTGGTGGGCGGGGCTGTCTTCTGCACAGGGGCCCCCTCAGGACCTTAGGAAATGTACCAAACATCAGGACCATTCTCTTTCTGAAGATACAGCTGAGACGGAAGCCCAGGCCCCACTTCTCATAGAGTTCTAGCTTTCATGAAGAACAAAAAAAATTAAAAACTACCAAATCATTTATTGTACTTATTATAGTCAAGAAGAATCATAGGATGCTGGGAGCACGTGCAGCACGGGGTTTTAACATGAAAAAGAAAGGTGTAGGAGGTATGGAGAAAGGTGATCTTGGGGAAATAACCCTTGAGCAGAGCTCTGAAGGGTATGTGGGAATTAGGATTAGCCAGAGAGCTGCAGAGGCTGAAGTGAAAATCTCCAGTCAAGGGCCACGGCAAGTGCAAAAGTCACATTGGAGGAACTGAAAGTTGGTTAAAGAGCAGAAAATACACCTGGAGGATGAGAGGCGGGAAGGTGGTCTACTTGAAACTAGTATGGAGTTGTTTTGACACTTTCAGAAGGTTGCAATATCTCATTTGCTGCCTTTACTCCTTAGCTTCCTCTTTTTTTCTATCATAAGAATATTTCTTATTTTTTGAAAGGGAGTAGGAAAGCTAATTGGAATCATATGAAATGGAACCTAAATTACTCATTTAAATTTAGACTTAAAGTATGCATCTAAAACAATGTTTTTATGAACCCAGAAAAATATAAAGCAAAACCTTTCATATAAGGACTGAGAACTATCAAATCTTTCGATCATCTTTTGTGTGGGACAACTGGGTTTAGGCAGATTCAATTTAAAAACAAAGCAACAAACATTTCCTTATTAAGTAAGATAGTGAGCTGGGTGTGGTGGCACATGCCTGTAATCCCAGTACTTGGGAGGCTGAGACAGGAGGATCGCAGATTCGTGGCCAGCCTCAGCGACTTAGTGAGTCCCTCTGCAACTTAGTGAGACCCTGTTTCAAAATAAAATAGGGCTGTGAGTATAGCTCGAGGTAGAATGCCCCTGGGTTCAATTCCCAACACCACAGGAAAAAAAAGGAAAGGAAAGGAAAGGAAAGGAAAGGAAAGGAAAGGAAAGGAAAGGAAAGGAGTAAGGTATTGAAAGCCATTTTGTGTGTTTCCCAGTATGATCAAACTTATTGATCAAACTTAATAAAGAATTGGCAGCACATATTGTGGGCTGGTAAATCCTTTACTCCTGAATGCTAACCTATAGGATGATACTTTCTTCCCACTTTTCTTAATAAATCATATAAAGTAAAGGCATAGACTTGAGGAAGCTGAGCTGGTGTCAGGTAATTATTTGTCATTTGAATCTGATGCTTTGTCTCCATCTTGCCAAGTCATTTGATGTGTCCTACTTGGCGAAAGGAAAATCATCCCTTTGCCATCGTCACCGCTGCAAATTGCTGAAGCAGGTCCTCGGCCTGTGTTTATCTAGCAACTAGTGTTGCGTTGCTACTGTGAGGGTTGCCCTACATGAACTCTTCCACCATCAAGCAGGACCTTGCAGCCTCACCTTTAGGATCCAGACCCAGTTTTATCTTAAACTCTTCTCTGGACCTGAGAGTCCACATGTAAGAAAACAGAGAAGACACATCCCAGGCACAGAAACCATATGAAAATCAAATCCATTCCCAACTCTGCTCACCCCACAGGAGGAGATAGGTCTGTAAGATTTTTTTTTTTAATGTTACTAGGGATTGAACCCAGAGGCATTCTACCTCTGAGCTACACCCCAGCCCTATTTTATTTTTTTTATTTTGAAATAGGGTCTCACTAACTTGCAGAGGGCCTCGCTAAATTGTTGAGGTTGACCTTGAACCTGAAATCCTCCTGTCTCAGCCTCCCAAATATTGGGATTACAGGCTGGGCCACTGTGCCCGGCTGAGAATATTTTTAAAAAATTGAAAAGTATGACATTGTTTACCAATATTATTTCCTGATCATTAATATAATAATAAATATCAGCTATCTTCTAGATCTATTGCACTGTACAAACTCTTATGTTGATCCAGGATTAAATAATGCTCATCATACCCTGTTTTCTCTTTTATAAGAGATGACTTATACATTGGCCTTCTCAACTGAGATTTAAATCAAGTTGTTCCATCTTTAAAACTCTTCTGGGTCCCTCATAATTTACAGGATATAATATAAAGTCTGAATTTCTTAGCATGGCATTGAAGCTCTTTATCTGATCTCTTTATGAATATTACTTCTATTTTTTACTTTTTAGGAAACCCTCTCTTTGATTTGTGTGCCTTTTCCACCCTGGCAATCCTTTGCATGTGAGCTCTTTATCACCTTTTAGAGTAATATACATCAATACTTGTCACTTGCTATGAGATGCCTTGAATTTTAGTGACTTCTAAAGTGTGTGTGTGTGTGTGTGTGTGTGTGTGTGTGTGTGATGTCTGCAGAGAAGGCAACACATAAATCATTCCTTTTTGTATTCTTTGTAGCACCTTGCACAGTACAGGTATGTTATTGGTAACCGTTGGTGATAGCAAAGATAGCACAGTGCTTAGTCATTTTTCTACACTTTATAGGAATGCTTAGAAATAGAAGGTCAACTTCACATTTTTAATATTTTTCTCTAGTTTATGAGTGGTATACATCACTTATATTAATATGCAAATGATTATTTGGAAAAATGCCTTTTCTCTCAAATATGACTAGAACTCTAATGCATATGTTTAAAATTTAAAAACAAATCCTTGCATGGTGCATATATTGGACACAATGGTCACTAGATGGCACACCACAGCTCTTGTGGGGCAGTTACCCAAGCTGACCCATTATTTGAAGAAAGACTGCAAAGATTCAGGCAACTTTCTTTGGGAAAAATGTCATGAGAAGTGATATTTAGTAAATTTGTTTCAAAGTAAAGACTAGATTTAGAATATCTCTTAATCTGTTTTTTCTGCTGTAACAGGGTACCCAAGACTGGAACATTTATAAAGGAAAGAGGTCCTTATGGCTTACAGTTGTGGAGGCTGAGAAGTCCAAGAGCATGAAACCTGCACCTGCTCGGCTTCCGATGAGGTCCCGTGCTGCTTCCTAGTGTGGTGGGGAAGCAGGAGGGCGAACAGGTGTGTGCAAAAGAGGCAAAACATTAGGGGCAGCCTGACTATTTATTTTTTGTACTGGGGATTGAACTCAGGGGCATTCTACCTCCGAGCTACACCCCCAGGCCTATTTTGTATTCTTTATTTTGAAACAGGGTCTAACTAAGTTGTGGAGGGCCTCACTAAGTAGCTGAGGCTGGCCGCGAACCTACGATCCTCCTGTCTCAGCCTCCCAAGTACTGGGATTACAAGCATGAGCCATCACGCCCGGCTTGCAGCCTGACCTTATAACAATACAAGCACAGTAACCAACCCAGTCCCCAAGACTTGCCTTAAATGCTTTTAATGATCTATTCCCCTCTTTATGGCCCAGTCACCTACCAATACCATTACATTGGCAGTTAAATTCCAACATGAGTTTGGGAGGGAGTAAACCATATTCAAACTGTAGTCAATCATTCATTTGACAAATAATTGTTATTTTAAATAAACTGGGTTCTAGGCACTGTGTTAGGTCCTGGGGAAGATAACAAGATGATCAGACCTGGACCTGGTTGCAGTTTAATAGAGGAGATGAGAGCATTAGTCTCCACTCCACCCTCCAACAATCAGTGATGGGCCACAGTGCTGGGCTGGGGCTTCCCTCTAGTGTGGGTCTTGTGGTATAGAGGAATCCCACTTTTTTGAAGTGTAAAGTGCACTTTATACAACCTGTTCCTGTGTGGCACAAATTATGGATCATGTTTAAGGATGGTCTAATTTTTTGACCTTTATTTGTGTGTGTATGTGTGTGTTTATTGTTTTCCCACTACAGGTATATTTGGAGTGAAAGTAGAATAAAGAAGAATTGTTACCCACATTTTCTAGTCAAGAAAGGATTTATCCTGAAGTGAGAACATAGCAGGAGACTTTTGCAGCTTCCCTGGACCTCAGCTTCTAAGAAATAATTTTCTTTCTGGATCTGCTCTCTGGACCCCAGCATTCCCTTTACCTCCTGAGACCTTGCTATCAATATCTGGGAAAGGATTTGCTCTCGGCCTTCGTCACATTACCCTTCCTTTCACGGTGTCTCTCATCTCTTCATCTTCATGCTGACCCCCTAGCTTAAACCTCTTTAGTCTCCTTCCAGGACTTGCAGGTGAAGAGCCTAGCACCTAGCTTGGCATAAAGAGCCCTGTACAACCTTGCCTGTCTACCTTTCCTGATCACTACCTGACATTTCCTCCTACTTTGAATTTTAGTCTGGAGGTTCTATGTGCAGTGTTCCAAACAAACTATGCTTTTTCACACTCTGTATTGTGAGTTCTCTGCTCTCAACAACTTTGGTTTTCCCTATCTGTTATAGTTAAATATAAAATGTCCCCTAAAGAGCTCATTTATTAATGTTTGAGGCTGATGTAATTGAGTCCTGAAGGCTGTAATTCCGGCAGTGGATAAATCCATTGGAATGAAGTTACCTGGGTGGTGACGCAGGACAATAGGGTGTGGGTGGAGGTGGGTCCCTGGGGGTGGGGCCTTGGGGATTATATAAGTGGTTCTTCCTCCCCCTGCTCTCTCTCTTGCTTCCAGCCTCCATGATGTGAGCACATGAGCTCTCTCTCTGATTCCTGCCGCCATGACCTGAGATCTGCAGTATCTGGCCTTACATGGACTGAATCTGAAACCATAAGAAAAGAAATCTTCTTTCTTCTAAGTTATGTGGTCAATCTTTTAGATTATAGCTGCAAGAATGGTGACCGACACCATCTCTCCTGCAGCTGGATAAATCCTTCTAGTATCTTCTAGTATCTCGAAAGCATCATTTCCCAAGTGCTGTCTTCAGCCCTGTACTTCTAACTAGATTTCTTACTTCCGGGTTTCCAAAGCATCCTATGCCTTTATATACACTTATCATACTGTGCTGAGGTTGTATTTTGTTGTTTTCTAATTTTTTAGTTACTTTTAAAATTTTATCCATCACCTTTCATTAATTTATAAGCTCTTGAGTAGCTGGGTCTTATTTATCATTGAGTCAGAGAGTCTTGTCCCCTGTTAGCACCCAGACCCTCAGCAAATGTGGAATGAATGAATGAATGAGATTCCTGGAGGCAACATTTGAAGATTATTTTGGGGAATACCAGAGGATGGTTGAAGACATCTGAAATATGGAATGTTTCTAAGTAAATTATATAGCAGAGAAAAGAGCAGAATTAGTACAGAAAGAATAAGCTTAGTGAAACAAACAGTAGATTGTTTAACTCTTGAAAAAGAAAGTATGAGAAAGAGAGAGAAATATGTAGATGAAAAATTCACAGTGACCTGCAGTGTATTTCAATCTCAATGCAACAGTTGTCTACATTCATGGGTCCAAAATCACCAGACAAAATCATAGAAGGTTTATGTCGATTTTAGATGGCGAGTGCATAGGGCCCCACAGTTCTCTGTGGAAGACTTTCATTATACATTCTTTACGTAATCAATCTGCAGGACAAAAATAACTCCCAGTGCAGTAAACACGAAATCAAATATGCAAACGTACATGTGGAGGTTAGCCATGACTCCTGAGGCGTGGTGGGACTTGGACATCTTTCCAGAAGGAAATAGTTCATTCAGAGAGGAAATGAGCCCAGCTTCTGCCCTCGCACCACGGGGTGTGAACCTTTAGTATCGTCCTTGATGACCTCATACTGGGGCCTCTCTGCAGCTCATCTCTTGCACAGACGCCGGACTTTAGTGCGTCTCACGGCCTTAGCTTCTTATATGAGTGATTACTGATGCTCACATGTGGCTCCTAAGCTAATGTCCACGGTCTATGGCTTATGTCTCCAAAAACTACTTAATTCACTACCCATCTCATTCCCCTTCCCCCCCTTTGCAACCTCATTAGAGCATCTGATTTATATGTCTTCTTAATAGTGTGATAATTGCTGTAATATTCTCTTAAAGGAATTTAAAAAGCCGTGGATTTTTTTCCATCATAAAATAACACATTTTTATAGAAAGTATGAGAATTTATGTAGAGAAATTTAAAAATTATTTTTTCATCTCATATGACTGATATTTTAATATATTTCCTGCCAATCTTTTTTATATGCACATTTTCAATGATAAGTCATCGTATCCTAGACTTTTATTAAACATTATAATGAAAACTTTTTTGTATTTTTATAAACTCTGGGTAAAAGCATACAGTTGTCACCCAATTTATTAAATCCCTGTTAAAGAGATAAGGCAATGCGTCCATCACACTGTTTTGTCTTTCTGGCATACAATAAGGGGCATTTTACAGCCTCCCTTACGTTAGGTTGGGTCTGTGGGACTGAGTTACAATCAATGGAATGTGAGCAAAATGATTCTAACATCTTTAAAGGACTTTCCTTTACAATGCTCTGCAAGATCCTTTAGCCTTCTTTTCTCTTCCCTTAAAAGCTGCACATACCAAATATCATAGTTATTAATTCAGGAGAGAAAGGATTTGGATTCCTGAGTCACTATTTGGAGAAAAACTTCAACCCATTTTGTCGTGTTAAGCCACTGACATATTTGTTACTGTGGCATGGTCTAGCCTATTCTGACTAATATGCATGTGGCTATTTCTAGTAACTTTTAAATATTTTTGCTATTACAAATTATAATATGATTCTTTTGCATTGAGATTTTCCCTTTTTCTATTTTAAACAATTCTCTTTAGATGCATTTCCAGATGTAAAAAAATGGATCAAAGATATAATGCTTTAAAACACATTTAAAGTTTCTTCTCCACCCTCCTCCCCTTACTGGGAATTGAACCCAGGACATTCTACCTTGGAGCTACACACCCAGCCCTTCTTATTTTTTATTCCAAAACAGGGTCTTGATAAGTTGCTGAGGTTGGCCTCAAGCCTGTGGTCCTCCTGTCTCAGCCTCCCAAGTACTGGGATTACAAGCGTGTGCCACCCTACTCAGCATAAATCTCAGAGCTTTATTTATATAGTAACTAGTTTTGAATATGTCTCTTACTCTTATGAGACTGCAAGTTCCTCAAAAGTAGAGTCGGTATTTATTTATTTTCATATCTCCACTTCCTGGCACCGTGTCTTTCACAGAGAAGGCACTAAACAACACTTGAGAGAATAGAGGGGTGGATGCGGATTGTTACGTGAAAGCTGTATTTTAGTCATTCTCATGATTTCAGCGTGGATGATGGCAAATTCTCTCTCCAAAAGCCTAGGATCGCATACCTTTTACATTTAGGCCCAAAGTAGGCATTCGCTTAAGACTAATGAAGGACCATTTAGGAAGTGAATGGAAGTACATTTAAAATTACGGCTGTTCTTTCTTCTCATTTCTATCACGCTTCCAACCTAAATTTTCACTGTATCATCTTTGATGTCTTCTAAACAGTGTATCTATATTAATATAATAAAAAGACTTTGTATAGTATAAGAATATATTATTTGAATAATTACCCAAATAGGTGTGTTATATAGTGAATCCAGACCATTTGTCTGTGTCTGGTCATAGATATCCTAAATAAGGAATCTTTCTAATAGTTAATCAGTGTTAAAATATTATTTCAATGAAAGAGTAATGTATTTTATATCTACCAAATTGCTCTATTGGCGTAATAATAAAGCATATGCTTATTACATACATTTATTGACAATGCAGATCAATTCATACTCCTGTGTTCTTCAGAATATGTAATTATACATGTCACAAATATGCATAATTCACATTTTTATTTTTCTATTTGCAGAGATCGACCTTATTCATGAGGAGAGACACATCTACGCAGATGGTAGAAAGGAGGCAAAAGGGTAGAGAAAAACACATTTCTAAGTGTGTTTGTGAGGGGGCGAGAGTTCTAACCTGGTGTCACCTGTTTTCTCTGTGCAGCAGGTGTCGGCGCCTTGGCTGAATGCTTGTGGAATTGCGGCCCTTCCACTTGCTGTCCTGGATGCTCCCTATCCCCCTGCTGGGTCCTTACCTATCGTATTCTTCCATTCAGCCTGCAAATAAGCTCAGGCTCTTCAATCCCTCCCTCCAAACATTTCTTTGACCTCCTGCCCCTTCTTACTAACGCCTAGTCATCCTCATCATCCATTAAGGAAACTCCATGGTGATCACCACCACTTCCTTGTGTCTCTCCCTCCTTGTATCACACAGCGAGTGACTCCACTCTCTCCTTATAGTGTGTATTTTTTTTTTTAGTTTTTAGTACCTTTTTATTTTGACATAATTGAAAAATTCAGAAAAGTTATGAGAACTCCCATATGCTTTTCACCCAGATACAGCAACTGTTTGACATTTACTTTATCACCCTCCCAACATACAGACACCAATATTTAAGAGTAAGTTCCAGATATCATGCCCCTTTACCCCTATTACTTCACCTTGTATTTCTTAAGAACAGGAGAATCTCTTACATGATCACTGCACAGTTGTTAAAAAGCAAGGCATTTTTACACTGGATTAGGAAATAGTATTGTATCAAAGTTCATATTTAGATTTTGCCAATTGCTCTCAATAATGTCTTTTGTAGTATTTTTTCTTGATCCAAGATTTGTATCATATCTTTTTTCATTTAATCTGAAATGAACTAGCTTTTAAGTGGAGGGGGACACATCTTCTATTTCATGCCTTGTTTGAATTTATTGTATGTGCATCTTCTTTGAAACAGCATGACCAAAGATCTTGTATACTAGGGATCCTGTAGAAAATACTTGCACCACATGGTTCATCAGATAGTACATTTTTCAGCAGATGAATTACTTTCTGTGTGAGCGACCATTGATTCTTACTAAGTCTTGCTATACAGGTACTGTTTCTTTATAGTGTTTTGTCTAAAGTCACTACTGACTTTTTTTTTTTGTGGTACCAGGGATTGAAACCAGGGGCGTTCTACCTCCGCGCTACACCCCCGGCCCTATTTTTTATGCTTTATTTTGAAACCAGGTCTCACAAAATTGCGGAGGGCCTCACTAAGTAGAGAGAGAGAGACAGAGAGCTGAGGCTGGCCATGAATCCGGATCCTCCGGTGTCCGCCTCCCAAAGTACTGGGATTACAAGCGTGTGCCACTATGCCCGGCACTACTGACTTTTTGTGAGTTCGGTAGACATTTTTCAATCATCATTCTGTTCAACCACTCAGCAGCTCCTGACTGTAATGATCATCCCCTCTTGAAACCCTCTCCTAAATGGACACAGGGACACACAATCTTTTGGTTGACCTCACTCCTATTTGACCTGTCTGTTTTCATGTTGAGCTCTTCCCATTGTTTCCTGGGTTCCGCTCTTTTCCTCCTCATTCACGCCGCAGTCAGCCTATTTGAATGCAAGGTCTCTCAATTTTAGCTGCTACAATAAATAAGGTTTGAGCAGAACATCATGTACTGATTGTAATTAAAATATTCTGATCATCTCAGAAACCTGTATTTAGAAGCTCCTTCCATTCTTCCTTTGCTGGCATTGTAACCTTACAAAAAAAAAAGATGGATTTTTATCCCATCCAAACTCTATGACATTCAGAATAGACATTATGACATGATATAATATACCAAAGTACAACTAGCACCAGAATGATGGAAGTATTTATCACATTCTTTCTTACTGCACTTGGCATAAGGTTGAATGGGATTAGAGTACTTTACACTCAGGAGGAAACCATGAAAAACAAACACCAGGTCATCAGCTCCAGCTATTAGGAGGAAATTTCCTTTCCCTGAGAGGCTTAAGACAGTATAAACCCTGAATAAAAATGTAAAAGTCAGGAAAGAGATATGGGTGTCAGTGTGTATCCTACGTGTGAAGTGTAGTGACATCTCAGATCTGACTTTAGGAAGTTCACTCCCAGGACAGATAAGGAACCTTGCCTTAGGACAGGGATCCACTTCACACAGAATTGTGGAATGTCATATAAAGAGTGTGAAGATTCATTAAGTGGGTATCTGAAAAACACATGTAGCATTTATCGGACTTTTTAATTTAGGAAGTAGCAGGTGCTGAAGTTGGGGTACTCTGTTTACTTGATGACATTTGAACTGTGGAAGTCGTGATTGATTTCCTGACCTCACACAGTGCTGGTGATATCATCCTTCTGCCTTCATTTTCACTCCTCGGTGATGATAAGATAATAGGACTTAAATCACTTTGAAATTGCAGTGATTACTTAAAGGCTCTACAGAAAGTCTATTCTTTCAATTCTAAAGATGAAAACCCTTGATACAAAGTCATAGGGGATCTATGAATATTAGAAGACTACACAATTCAATTCATTAATACTTGACAAAGTTTCCTGAAGAAATCAGGAAGAAAATGGCAGTGTTGATAGGCAAAATTAAACACAGTAATTTCTCCTTAAATATTATTATTTATATTAAGAGACCACCAGAGCGAGATTCCTCTACAAGAAGCACATTAAAAGTTCAAGTAATGCTGGGCGTGGTGGCGCACGCTTGTAATCCCAGTACTTTGGGAGGCGGAGACCGGAGGATCCGGGTTTGCGGCCAGCCTCAGCTCTCTCTCTCTCTCTCTCTCTCTCTCTCTCTCTCTCTCTACCTAGTGAGGCCCTCCGCAACTTCTTGAGACCCGGTTTCAAAATAAAGGATAAAAAAATAGGGTCAGGGGTGTAGCGCGGAGGTAGAACGCCCCTGGGTTCAATCCCTGGTACCGCAAAAAAAAAAGTTCAAGTAAAATTCTATTGTGTGAATATATCACATTTTCTTTATCCACTCACCTATTAATATACACCTATGTTGATTCCAAAATTTGGCGATTGTGAATTGTGCTGCTATAGACATGGATACACATGTGTCACTACAGTATTCTGCCTTTAATTCTTTTGGAAAGATACTGTGTAGTGGTATAGCTGGGTCATATGTTGGTTCCATTCCTGGTGTTTTGAGGCACCTCCATACTGATCTCCATAGTAGTTGTACTAATTTGCAATCCCACTAACAGTGCATAAGAGTTCCTATTTCCCCACATCTTTACCAGCATTTATTATTGTTTGTATTCTTGATGATTGCCATTCTAACTGGAATTGGATGAAATCTCAGTGTGGTTTTCATTTGTATTTTCCTGATTGCTAATGATGATGAACATTTTTATATATTTATTGGCTATTTATGCATGCATATTTGTATTACATTGAACCTCATTATGATGTATAATTATGATGCGCCAATAAAAGTATGTAAACATTTTTCAAGTAGAAAGAGAAGAAAAATGGCAGTCTAGAGGCACTTAGTGCTTGACTGAATCAAATTGACTGGTGTTCAACTGCATGATGAGGCAGGGAGGAGGTGGGAAAGCGCTGGAGTATAATTATAGAGAGTCAGTGACCAGGTGAAATCCAGAAATACTGGTATTCGAATAAGAGAATTAATAAAGGAAATAGGCCGCACCAGCATCAGTGACCCTGTGGGGGAGAGGGAGCTCTGCTCCAGCAGGCTGAAGGAAAGAATCCCACAATCTCAAGAAAAGCAGACTCTACTATGGGGCACATAAACAATTTGAGCAGAGGAGAGAGACGGATTTTGCAGAGTGAGCTGGCCCAGGGGAAGCAGCACCTGCACCTCCCTGCAGATTCATAGTGAGTGCTGGAAGCCATTTTAAGTAGGACTCCATTGCCCAAACTTTCTGCACCAGAGATCAAAACACCTTCCCCTCATTTTTTTTTATATCTCCAAGACCCAACAGCCACATTTCTTTACTGTGTTTGCAGGCGCCCACCCCAAGAGTCAGGATGAGTCTAGGAGAGAAGCTGTGACACAGATCTGCTGAGAACACGGGGCAGTGGGAGGCACTTTCTTCTGAAGGATGGGAGCCTGGGATGATGTAATTTAAATCTGGTGGTTTTGGAGGTTATTGTGAATGGAATTGTTTTCTGGATTTCTTTTTCAGTGGATTTAAGGTTGGCATATTAAAAAAGCTTTTGATATTTTTAGATTGATTTTTATATCCAGACATTTTGCTGAATTTGTTAATCAGTTCTAAAAGTCTTTTGGTTGAGTTTATTGGGTATTCTAAGTATAGGATCACGTCATCTGCAAATAGAGATAATCTTAGTTCTTCTTTTCCTATTTCTATTCCTTTGATTTCCTTCTCTTGCCTTATTGCTCTGGCTAGAGTCTCGAGTACTATATTGAAAAGAAGTGGTAATAAATCTAACCAAGGAGGTAAAAGACCTCTACAAAGAAAATTCTAAAACACTAAAGAAAGAAACTGAAGAATATAGTAGAAGATGGAAGGATCTCCCATGCTCTTGGATAGGCAGAATAAATATCATCAAAATGGCTGTCCTACCAAAAGTGATTTACAAATTCAATGCAATGTCTATTAAAATACCATGGTTGTTCTTCACAGATCTAGAAAAATCAATCCTTAAATTCATATGGAACAACAAAAGACCCAGAATAGCCAAAATAGTTCTCATCAATAAGAACCATGCAGGAGGCATTGCAATACCTGACTTCAAACTATACTACAGAGCTGTAGTAATAAAAAAAACAGCATGGTATTGGCACAAAAGCAGACACATTGACCAATGGAGTGGAATAGAAGATTCAGAAACAAATCCACACACTTTCAGTCAATTGATTTTTGACAAAGGGGCCAGAAGCATATGATGGAAAAAAAGATAGCCTATTCAACAAATGGTGTTGGCAAAACTGGTTATCTATATGTAGAAAAATGGAAATAAATCCCACTTTCTCACCCTGCACAAGGGTCAACTCAAGATCTATCACAGACATGAAAATTAGACCAGAGACTTTGCAGTTACTTGAAAACGGCATAGAACCAATGCTCCAATATTTCAGCACAGGTAAAAACTTCCTCAATAAGACCCCAAAGGCATAAGATATTAAAATAAGGATTAATACATAGGATTGCATTAAACTGAAGAGCTTCTGTGCAGAAAAGGAAACTATCAAGAACCTCAAGAGAGAGCCTACAGAATGGGAGAAGATCTTTGTCAGCTACTCCTTCCATAGAGGACTAATATCTAAATTATACAAAGAAATCAAGAAACCCACCGCCAAAAAAACAACCCAATAAAAAATGGGCAAGTGAACTAAATAGACACTTCACAGAAGAAGAAATACAAATGGCTAATAAATGTATGAAAAAATGCTCAATATCATTAACAATCAGAAAGCTGCAAACCAAAACTACCCTGAAATTTCATGTAACCTCAATTAGAATGGCAATAATTAAAAACAAACAATAATAAATGCTGGCAAGGATGTGGAGAAGTAGGTAGAATTGAAAATTAGTGCAATCACTTTGGAAAACAGTGCAGAGGGTCCTCAGAAGAATAGGAATGAACTTACCATATGACCCAGCTATACCACTCCTGGGTATCTACCCAAAAGATTTGAAACCATATTATCATAGTAATGTATGCTTATCTGTTTATAGCAGTACAATTCATAATTGCCAAGCTATGGAACCAGCTGAGATGATCATCAAGAGAAGAATGGATTACAAAATTATGGGATATACCCACAATGGAATTCTACTCAGCCATAAAGAAGAACAAAATTATGTCATTTGCGAGGAAATGAATGGAACTGGAGAATATTATGCTACATGAGATTAGTCAGTCACAAAAAGTAAAATGTTGAATGTTTTCCCTCATATGTGGAAGGTAGGGAGAAGTTGGGACACAGGAGGGACTCTAGACAAAGGAGGAGAAACCTTAGTGGAGTGAAGGAGGGGACCTAACTGAGGGAGGTGGGAAAGGGGAGGAAGACTTGAAGAGGGAAACACTTCAATGGATATAATGTACATGCACAAATTTATCAGTACCAATCACAGTGTCGTGCTGGGGAAGGTGTGAAGATCAGCTACATATTGATAGCATGAACAATCCAACAAGAAAACTTATGTCACAAACCTCAGTGTGACTAATTTCATAAAACAAACACTATTCAACACAAAGGGGAGATAGGCCGCAATAAAATAATCATGGGTGACTTCAATACACCTCTTTTACTAGTAGTTCATCCAGACATAAAATAAAACAAAGTTACTACTGGTAATCTATACTTTAGATCAAATGGATTTAACAAACATCTACAGAATATTTCATCCAACAACAGCTGAATACATTTTCTTTTTAGCTGCTCATGAAACTTTCTCCAAAATAGATCCTATAGTATGCTACAAAGCAAATATTAAAAAATATTAAAATTTGGAATAATTCTTTATATTAAAATTTGGAATAATAATTCTTATGAAATCATAATGGAATGAAATTAGAAACCAACAGCAAGAAAAACTATATAAACTATACAAATACATGGAGATTAAAAATAGACTTTTGAATGATGAGTGGGTAATTGAAGAAATCAGGAGGAAAATATAAAAGTTCTTATAATCAAACAAGAATAGGAACACAGCATAACAATCTGTGGGATACAGGGAAGGCAATTCTAAGAGTTTGGAAATATATAGTTGAGTGCCTATGTAAAAAAATCAGAGAGATCTCAAATAAACAGCCCAATGATGCATCTCAAGTGCTTAGAAATACAGAAAAAGAAACAATGCCAAAACCACTACAAAGAAAGAAATAATAAACATCAGAGCTGAAATCAATAAAATGGAGAATAAAAGAACAATGCAGGGAATTAATGAACCAAAGAGTTGGTTCTTTGAAAAGATAAATAAGATTGACAACTCCTTAGCCAAACTAACAAAGAAGGAGAGAAGACAAAAATTAATAAAATTAGACATGAAAATGGTAATATTATAATATATACTACTGAAATCCAGAAGATCATTAGGAACTATTTTGAAAATTTATTGTCCAACAAATTGGAAAATATAGAAGAAATGGATAAATTTCTAGACACATATGATCTCCAAAAGTTGAATCATGAATATGTAGAAAATATAAACAGACCAATAACAAGCACTGAGATTTAAATAATAATAATAATAATAAGCTTCCCAGCAAAGAAAAGACCAGGACCAGATGGATTCACAGCTGAATTTTATCAGATCTTTAAAGAAGAACTAATGCCAATGCTTCTCATATTATTCCATAAAACAGAAAGGGAAGGAAAGCTTCCAAACTCATTTGACAAAGTTAGTATCGCCCTGATACCAAAACCAGATAAGGGAAACTATAGACCAATATCCTTGACTAATATAGCTCCCAAAATCTTTCATAAATGACTTGCAAATGGAATAAAGCAACACATTAAAGAGGTCATACATCACTTGTCATGATGATGTATTCATGTAATCCCAGTACTTGAGAAGCTAAGACAGAAAGATCACAGGTTCAAAGTCAGAGTGCATAGTAACTTAGGAAGACCCTATTTCAAAATAAAAAGGGAAATAGTGCTGGGGTGTGGCTAAGAGGAAGAATGCCCCTCGGTTGAATCCCCAGTAACACACACACACAGACACACAGACTCACACTCACACACTCCTAAACCATGAACGTCTTGGTTTCATTCCAGGGATGCAAGGATGGTTCAACATATCCAAATCAATAAACATGATGCATCACATAAATACCACCAAGGACAAAAGTCACATTATCATGTTAATAGATGCAGAAAAAGACTTTGCCAAAGTTCAACACCCCTTCATGATAAAAACCCTGAATAAACTAGGGACAGAAGGAACTTACCTCAATACCATAGGGCTATATATGACAAACCCAAAGCCAATGTCATACTGACGGGGGGAAAATTGAAAGCATGGCCTCTAAAATCAGGAACAAGATAAGGATATATACTCTGACCATTCCTATTACATAGAGTACTTAAAATTTCAACCAAAGCAATTAGGCTAGAAAAAGAAATAAAATTGATACAAATTGAAAATAAGTAAAATTATCTGTTTGCAGATTATATGATCTTATATTTAGAACACTAAAAGTTCCACCAAAAGACTTCTAGAGTTGAAGAACAAATTCAGCAAAGTGGCAGGATACAAAATCAACATACAAAAATCAATAGCTTTTCTATTCACCAATAACAAACCTGCTGAGAAAGAAGTCAGGAAAACAATTCCATTTACGATAACTTAAAACAAAAACAAACAAACAAAAAACTAGGAATTAACTTAACTAAGAAGGTGAAAGACTTCTACAAGGAAAATTACAAAATTCTGAAAAAAGGAATTGAAGAAGACACTAGAAGATGGAAAGACCTCCCATGTTCATGGAAAGACAGAATTAATAGTGTTAAAATGGCCATATTACCAACAGTGATCTATAGATTCAATGTAATCCCAGTCAAAATATTAATGATATTCTTCCCAGAAACAAAAACCTTATGTTTCATATGAAAGAACAAAAGTCCCAGAATAGCCAAAGAAATTCTGAGGAAAAAGAGGAAAGGTGGAGGCATCACAATACCTGACTTAAAATTATACTATAGAGTGATAGTAACAAAAGGAGCTAGGAAGTGGTATAAAAACACACACATTGGCCAATGGCTTAGACTAGAAGACAGACAGAAACCCACACAGCTGTAGTCATCTGATTCTTGACAAAGGTGCCAAAAACATATTGAAGAAAAGACAGCGTCTTTAACAAATGGTGCTGAGAAAACTGGATGTCCATCTGTAAAAGAATGAAACTACATCCCTATCTCTCACCCTGTATAAAAGTAAATTGAAAATGGATCAAAAACTTTGGTGTAAGAACAGAAACTTCGAAACTGCTAGAGAAAACCTTGAGGAAACACTTCAACATATAGGCATAGGCAATAACTTCCTAAATAGGATTCCCATAGCTCAGGAAATAATAGCAGGAATCAATAAATAGTATATCATCAAATTAAGTTATTTCTGCACAGTAAAGGGAACTATTAACAGGAAAAGAGACAACCTAAGGAATGGGAAAAAAATCTTTGCCAGCTATCCTTCTGACAGAGGATTAAGTTGCTGAAGCTGGCCTCGAACCTATGATCCTTTTGTCTCAGCCTCCAAGTACTGGGATTACAGGCATTCACTACTATGGCCAGAATGACAGAGGATTCATATTTAGAATATATTTTAAAACCTCAAAAAACTCAACACCAACCCCCCCAATAACCCATTTAAGAAATGGACAAATGAAATGGGCACTTTTCAAAAGAGGAAGTACAAATAGCCAACAATTATATGAAAAATTGTTCAATATATTTAGCTATCAGGAAATGCAAATCAAAACTGTATGAAGATTCTATCTCATCCCAGTTAGAATGACAGTCATCAAGAATATAAACAATAGCCAGGCATGGTGGTACATGTCTGTTATCCCAGTACTTGGGAGGCTGAGACAGTAGGAACAAAAGTTCAAGTCCAGTCTCAGCAACTTAGTGAGACCCTGTCTCAAAATAAAAAATAAAAAGGGCTGAGGGTGTATCTTGGAGGTATAATGTCCCTGGGTTCAATCCCCACTACCATAAAGAATATAAATAATAATAAATTATGGCAAGAATGTGGGGAAAAAGGAATTCTTACATACTGTTGGTAGGAATGTAGATTAGTATAACCTTTATGGAAATCAGTATGGAGGTTCCCCTAAGAACTAAAAATGTAACTAAAAATGTCCAGCTACACCACTTCTCAGTACTTATCCATAAGAATTAAAGTCAGAGTATTTTAGAGATACAAGCATACCCCTGTTTATCAGGGCATAATTCTCAATATCGAAGTTATGGAATCAGCCTAGGTTTCCATCAAGAGATGAATGGATATAGAAAATGTGGTACATGTACACAGTGAAATATTATTCTGCCATAAAAAGAACAAAATTTGTTGTTTGCAGGCAAATGGATGGATTCAAAGAGTATCATGTTAAGCAAAATATGTCAGACCACAAAGACAAGTATTGTATGTTTTCTCTCAAATGTGGGAGTTAGAGAGAGGAAAACAGTTCATCATGAATGTAGAAGATTGATTATTGGTGTAGAGGAATGGGGTAAGGGTGAGGGAAGAGAAGAGGGTAAGGAGAGAGATTTTGGGGACTGAGATTAATTTAATTTGTTATGTGTATGTATAAATATGCAACAATGAAACCCACTTCTGTGTAATTAATATGCACCAATAAAAATAAAAGCAAAAGAAATAAAAAGGGCTGGGATAGAGCATTTGCCCAGCATTTGTGAGGTCTTGAGTTCAATCCCCAGTACTTCCAAATAAAAAACAGAATTGAACCTGTTAAAAGAGTTACAGCTCAACCTTGTGATTCCAACATAAAATATGTAATTACTAATTTGTGATTTTAATTTGAATGTGTGTATCTGTAGATACACTCAAATAAAAAGAGAATATACGAATGTTTTGGAATAAGTAAGAGGACTTAAGAATCATTCTGTTTATTAGAATCATCATTAAATTTATGACTAAAAAAGAAAATATAGAAGAATAAACCTTAAGAAGTGGTTATTCATATTATATCCAAACTGTTGCATCAAAATAACATCTATTCAGTTGAAAACATGGAAAACAAAAAATATTTCAATTTATTTTTAATCACACCCAAATGTAGGCAAAGTCTGTGAACAGTTCATTTATTTTTAAGGGATTTAATGATGACAATTTTTTTCTTGACATCTAAAACATTTTTCTGTTAAATTTGCTTATGTCTTTAAGAGGCCTCCAATGTTGAAGAGTGACATTTTAAACATATGAATATCTTCTAATTGTTCCTATGTTCTATATTGATAATTTCTCAATAAATATCTTGTGAACAAAAGTGTCCAAGTAGAAATAAATGACAGTGCTTCTTAATCACAGATATGTTTTAGAATCATCAGTGCAGTGTGTGTGTGTGTGTGTGTGTGTGTGTGTGTGTGTGTGTGTGTACCCCTCTGGACATTGTAATTTAACAGACCTAGAGATGGAAGGGGTTTTGATGGGCATCCTCATTTGGGAACCACTGGTTATGTTAAATATCCTGCACACTGGGTTAGAACTGGTGACTCACAAGTGAAAAAACTGTGAGAGGAAGCAGCAGATATAATGTTCAGGTTAAGAGCATGTTTTTACTGTGGAATGTAAAAGTATATACTAAATACTGTTACCATGACAACAATAAATAAATAATCTAATGCATTGATTCCTAAGCTTTTATACTCCTGAATGTGAGTGATGTTTTCTAAATTGACTATACCCCAATTTAATGTGAAAAAAGTCCAACATTTCCTGACAGACGAAATGGGGCCTGTACTACGTAGCTGTTAATGAGGCGCATCACACGTCACACATCTGTCAGTCAGGGTTCATAACTGCAAGCACATAAATGTATTCCAGCTGATTCAAGTAGAAAAAAATAATTGCTTGAAAACTATTTGGTATTCATAAAAATTCCTAGAAAGTCAGAGAACTGGGCCTGGCAAATGGGCAGGAAAGAGGGAGATCAGACAGCCAAAGCCATGCGACAGGACAACTTGTGGGGTCCCCACTGCCGCCTCTGGGGCGCACTGCATGCCACAGCTTGCAGCTTGCACCCAATCAGTGCAGCCATTGCTCCCACCTGGGCGGCCAGATAGGACCGTGACTACCTGACTTCTCTGTGGCACCAGTACCCATGCCCAACGCTGGAGGCAGAGGGATGCATTCAATAACTGCAGGTTGAATGTCTACATCCATTCCAAAGCTGAGGCTACAGTAGCAAATATCTGGCTTTTTCAGTTTCTGTTAGAGTTAGATATAAAATGTCCCCAGAAGAGCTCATTTATTAATGTTCGGAGCTGATGTAATTGAGTCATGAGGGTTGTAATCCCAGATAAATCCATTACAATGGTGACCCAGACCAGTAGGGTGTGGCTGGAGGTGGGTCCCTGGGGTGTGGCCTTGGGGATGATATCAATGTCTCCTCCTCCCCCTGCTCAGTCTCTCTTGCTTCCAGCCTCCATGATGTATGTGAGCACAGCCCATGTGCTCTCTCTCCACTTCCTGCCACCATGTCCTGAGGTCCGCGGTATTTGGCCTCACATGGACTGAATCTGAAACCTTAAGAAAATAAATCTTCTTTCTTCTAAGTTACATGGTTAATATTTTAGATTGAAGTTGCAAGAATGCTGACCAGAACAAAAATGGTACCAGGGAAGTGAGATTGTTGCTTAGTCTGACCATGTGGCTTGTGACTCTTTGGAATTGGTTTGTGAGAGGAAATTGGAAGGGCCAGATTGTGGATAGAAAGGCGAATGGTAGAGACTGTGCTCAGGAGATTTTGGAGCACAAAGATGACTCCATAGGGAAGTGGAGTAGAGACCACATGTGTTACACTTTGGCAAAGAACTTATCCGCATTTTGCCCTTGTCCCAAAACATTGTGTGGGGCTGAATTTAAAGATGATGGGCTGATTAAACTGGTGGAGGAAATATCAAAACAGCAAAATATCCAAAATATCCAAACTGCATTATGGATATTGATGTCTGCATTCAGCAAACTGTACACTGAATTTTGGGATCAGAAAGTTGTTCTGCTCATGGTCACCAGGACTAAAGAAAGACCCTATGACTGCTCAACTGAGGTTGCTGATGAAGACATCCCCTGTTGTGACGGGCCCAGCCAGCTCTAGCTGCTGGCTCTCATGAGATAAGGAAATAGGACTTAGATATAAAGCTTGAGGTCCAGAGGACGGGAGTGTCTCGCTCCAGCCCTCTGCTTCCCTCCTCTCTGGTGTGGTGCTTTACTTTTTGTTTTGTAATAAACCTTCTAGCATTGCGACTAGGTTTTCTGGCTCTTTATTTCTATACTGGGCTGAGAAAAGGAACCACGATGAATCCCAAACCCCAACAGCAAGTAAAGCAGAGAGACTTTATACACTTTCAGTTTGGCAGGAAAGGCATGTGGAAAGCTGGATGGAGCGGGCCCAGGGGCTGTGATGAAAAAGGCCCTAGTGGCAATGATTAAGGAGGTGTTACCACCTTTTATGTTGGTGGCTCATCTCAGAGCTCACATAATGCTGGCTTTGCTAGAAAAAGGGAGCCATGGAGGCTCCCCCCAGGGGAGCCAGGCAATGTGTGGCAGGGTTGGAATCCCTACAAGCAGACCCAAATGGGGCACTCTGTGAAGCTGTGAAGGTGAAGCCAAGGTTGCAAGAAAACCCCCGAGATTTAGAAAAGCCAGAAACGTAGAAGGATCATGAGGAAAGACTGCTAACTTTGAGCCATGGAGCCAGGCTGGAAGAGGCAGGAAACTGCCCATTGCAATCAGCCAGGCCGCAGGGGTGGGGCTGCCAAGACCCCTGGAGATCTCTCCTCGCCTCCATGTGCCCTGGATGCCAGAGGTGGAGCTGAAAGATCAAATGCTTGCCCTGCTGGCTTTCGTTATTGTTTCGGTCCAATCCCTTCTTTCTATGGCCCTATTCCTCCCTTTGGGATTGCAAATGCTTACATCATGCCGTTGTATATTGGATGCATGTAACTTGCTTTTTATTTTGATTTCATTGTCTTTTACAGGGGCTCACCTTGAGTCTCAGAGGAGACTTTGGACTTTGGGACTTTTCAGCAATGCTGGAACTGTTAAGAGTGTGGGAACTCTTGGAGAGGACTAAACATATTTTGCATTCTGAGCTGGGCATGAGCTCTTTAGGGGCCAGGGGTGAAATGTTATAGTTAGATATAAAATGTTCCCTACAGAGCTCATTTATTAATATTCAGGGTTGATTTAGTGGAGTCATGAGGGTTGTAATCCCAACAGTGAATAAATCCATTGTAGTGGATTTATCTGGGTGGTGACCTAGGCCAGTAGGGTATGGCTGGAGGTGGGTCCCTGGGGGTGCAGCCTTGGAGATTATATAAATGGTTCCTCCTCCTCCTGCTTTCTCTCTCTCTCTCTCTCTCTCTCTCTCTCTTTCTGTCTCTCTTTCTCTCTCTCTCTTGCTTCCTGCCTCCATGATGTGAGCACAGCCCATGTGCTCTTCCTCTCTCCTCTTCCTGCTGCCATGCCCTGAGATCTGCGATCCCCAGCCTCACAGGACCTGAACCTGAAACCTTAAGAAAATAAATCTTCTTTCCTCTAAGTTACATGGTTAATCTTTTAGATTATACTGCAAGAATGCTGAAAGGAACAGTCTCCATAGTGGGAAGCATTATGGCCACCACCAAAACTCATATGGTGGAAAGTTACATGAACATAAACAGGCTTCACAGAAAGGGGTATAAAAAAAAACATGTTGTTTAGTTGAGGAATATGGCTTTCTTGTTAGCAGAATTTTCCTGATGAATTTATAACTTGCTATGGTTAAGTGTTTCTGAAATACTAGCATATTTTCTTCTTCAAAAAGTGTAGCAAGATAATTTAGTTCAAAACAGTTCTACAAGTAATTCACAACCATTTGATCCTGAATTTTATTTAACATTTAACTTTATTTCTTTGTAAATGATAATTTGAGCAACTCTTACCCCTCAGGTTTTTAGCTCAAATAAATTGATGTATGCTAAGCAATTTGTATATTGAAAACACTAAGTAACCATTAAGTACTGTTTTGATTTGGTATCTTAGGTTCATTATTTTTAACTTCACATGCTATAGCTACTGATATAAAATATATAGGAAATTGGCCTGGAACTTTGCCTCTTCCTCCCAGATTAATTTCTAAGCCAGGTGCAGTGGTGCACACCCATTATCACGGTACTTGGAAGGCTGAGACAGGAGGATCAGAAGTTTAAACCTAGCCTGGGTAACTTAGAAAGACCTTTTCTCAAAATAAAAAGGGCTGGGAGTGTGTAGCTTGGTGATAAAGAGCCCCTGGGTTCAATCCCCAGTACCACACAAAAAAGTTAATTCTAGATTAGTTTGTGAAATTACTGATTGTTGAAATTGAAATTTCCTGCTCATATGGAACATACTATGATTTTAATTCATTAGTTTATCCATTCACTTTTCTTATAATATTTAAGGGATCCTTACCATGTGCTAGATATTAGGGATACCTGAAGAATTAAACACAATCTCTGTCTTCAAGGAATTCCAGTCAAGTAGGGGGACACAGACAAATGAATAGACAATTAGAGCATCGATGGCATTTCATTCAAAATGTACAATTTAAAAGGTGTCTCATTGGTATACTAAATTCATTCTAACTATCCAGATTAAAACAAGATTTTAAGTGCAATTTGGATAAATTGATGTGGATTATGATCTTGACTTGACTAGACTAAACTTTATCTATAAATTTTCCTATGTAAGAGTTTGTTAAATCAACCTGGTATTATTTTTCTATTAATTTATCATAATAATATGCATTGACACAGTTATTTAGCTTTGTAACACAAGAATAAAATATTCTGTAATGCCAATTAATCTTCAATTCTTTTTTTCTGGTCTAATTTACTATTACATCCCTCAGTGCACCCTTAAATTCAACCACATTGGACTAAGTTATTTTCTTCACATATTACACCCCGGTGCCTTGGCATACATGCTTTGCTTACTCTGGAATTCCCTTTTCTGTCCATCAAACTCTTGTTTGTTCTCAAGAAGACAGCTCAAACACAATCCTTTGTTTAGTCTTTTATTTTACTTTTTTAGTCCTCTAAGCTCAAATTTAGAGCTTTCTCTCTTTGAACTTCATAACTTTGCTTGGGAAAGTAATACTCTAATAATTAATTATGCCTCAGATTACAGTTATGTCATATTTGCAATACAATTTATCCATTACATTGAGTTTACTGAAGGTCAAGATGGTATCTTTTTTCATTTCAGTGTCTTTCGTTTTGCACTTACTATGTATTTGGGTGTTCTCTCAAATATAGTCTCTTGCTTGCGCTTAATGGAGGAGAGGATTCCAACTCTAGAAATATTGGTGAACTAGAGGGAGACACAGATGGAACTCAGAAAAAGCAAGGCCGAACCGAAACTCTTTTGCCTGAGCAAAGGGGACAGGAATATGGGGCAAGGGGGGGGGACCAGGGTGATGGAGGACACTCGTGGTGACAGGAGGCCTGGGGATCATCACTGGGGCACAGGTTCAGTGAAGTCTCAGGCTGTGACGGGTGTGTGGGCCAGAGTGGGTGACTAAATAGGAAAACCCACCAGGCTGAGGAGCAGAGAGAGGGGCTGGTCAATCGTGTGTTGGGAGATTTGGAGTTCCATTGAAGCTATTGAAGGGATGAATCAATAAGCCCTGCTCATGAAGGTCAGTATGTGGGATCTGAGGCAGAGGGGTGTGCATCGCAGCAGTGTTTGCAGGAGGGTGAGCTGGGGTAGTGAGTCAGCCTAGAAGTCCTCTATTGGAACAGTCTTGGCGTAGCAAAGTCCTAGATTACAAAGATGGCAATGGAAGCGAAAGAAAAGGACTAGTATTTGAAAGAGGGTATAACAAAGATACGTGTGCACTATCCTGAAGCCAGTTTTGGCTTTTGTTTTTTAAGAAAATTCTAAATTCTAAAGGGAATTGCCAAATTCCAGTGATAGACATGTTACTTATATAATTATTTAAGAAACTGTTTGTTGTGAAGCACAACTTTATTAGAAGGAATTGAGCTTTACATCCGCTTTACTATAGCATTCATTCAAGAACACACAGTTATCTGATCCAGAGCAGAGGCAGAGCTCTGGTTTTGAGTCAGGCTGTCCATATTTGGATCTCAAATCTGCCTCTGCCTCACTGTGGCATCTTGGGGCAAGTTACTTAACTTCGCTTAGTCTCAGATATCTCGTGGTTTTGTGCCAGATTGTAGTATAATTTTATGTTATTGTTATTATTCATTATTTGTGATGCTGGGGGTTGAAGTCAAGGCCTTGCCCATGTTAGGAGAGTACTCTACCACTGAGCTGCACCCCAGCCCTGTTCTATGGGGGTCAACATGACTATCTCTGACGGGCTGCTCTCCTCTCAGAAGGTTAACCGTCTGTTGGAGACCTCTTCTTAGGAAGTCAGTTTCCATCAATACCATTAGATAATGTTATTTAAAAAAATATGTGGTTTTTATAAAGCTTATAATACATGGCCAGGGAGACAAAGAGAGAACAATGGGAAAATTGTTCAGAAAATGAGTTTCGTGATCTGTTCATGAACTATTCTTACAAAGATATATTTCCCTAGAAACACATCCTGGGAGTGCTCAGAATCTACCAGACATTATCAGTGTAAGATTTTTTTTTCTTGGTACTAGGGTTTGAACTAGGAGACATTCTGTCTCCAAGCTACATCCCCAGCCCTATTTTATTTTTTATTTTGAAACAGGGTCTAAGTTGCGGAGGCTGGCCTCAAATCTGTGATCCTTCTGTCTCAGCCTCCCAAGTATTGGGATTACAGGTTTGTGACCCCATGCCTGGCCCTGTGATATACTTTTAAATAGCTATTGGACCTCTTAAAATTATTAACCCAAAATGAAATTAAATATTTTTAAAATAAAAATATATTTGGAGACAATTAAAGAGGCTCTTAGGGCATTGTGGATCATTTTTTTAATGCTCCATTTCACCTTTTGCCAGAAACCAAGAAATGATTGAGAAGAATATTTTTTAAAGCTCCAGTTATTTATTTTTCTTACCATACTTTAGCTTCATCACCTGGGTGAAGTCGGGATGTGTTGAGAACTTTCCTGTGGGTCACCGTGTTCCCTCACAGATGACGCAATAAAAAATAGCACACAGGCAAAGGAAACGATTAGATTGTGTTATTGCAAAGAGAATTTTTGGTTGGCCGTATAATATGCTGGAAATGAGACCTTGCATCTCAGGATCTCACACAGCCATCTCTCTGCCACCTAATTTTTCTCTGTCAGAATGTTAGAATCATCGCAGAATACCTTGAAGACTTTCTTTTACAGCATTCATGTAGGAATTCCTGTGTCTGGAGTCTCATGCTGCGCTAATGTGATTCAAAAGGGCAAATTCCGAGAAAACAAACGACTGAATTGGAGGGCCCAGACCCAGCAAAACCAGGAAGTGGGTGAACTGGCCTCAATGTTCCATTTCTTCATACCTTCTACAGCTCCAAGATATTTACATTGTGTTCTTCATCTTCAGAGTGATGGAGAAAAGTTAAAATGTTTTAATTGGGGTGGGTGGTAGGGAGACATTAGATTTACATTCTAATAAATAATTATGGTGAAAAACATATCAGAAGAATGCAAAAATGGATCTGTGCTGACCTAGTAGGAGGCAGCTACAGTCTTCCACAGGAGAGGTGGAATTAGGTATTGCTTACAAAGACCAGCCTCATTTCAAGTTTATTAAAATATACTCTTAGTTTCTCTCTAATACTTTTGGACTTTTGTATTCGTATTACTTATTCAATTTAGATTTATTTTTGTATTATAGCACAAAGAAGATAGTCATATTATTTTTTCTGCAAATGAACTGGGAATAAAATCGCCCCAAGGATATTAAATATGATTTTTATCACATACTGAATATATATGTATATATAATCTATTTCCATATTTATATTTAATCTCATTGATTTATATGTTTATTTCATTATTATGTCACAGTTTTTTTTTTTTTTGCAGTACCAGGAATTGAACCCAGGGGCGTTCTACCTCCGAGTTATACCCCCAGCCCTATTTTTTATACTTTATTTTGAAATAGGGTCTCACGAAGTTGCGGAGGGCCTCACTAAGTAGATGAGGCTGGCTGTGAACCTGGATCCTCCGGTCTCAGCCTCCTAAGTACTGGGATTACAAGCGTGCGCCACCACGCCCAGCTATGTCACAGTTTTCATTTTGTTGTTGTTGGTACTGGGGATGGAGCCCAGGGGCCTTCTACCTCTGCGCTACGTCTCCAGCCCTATTTTGTTTTTATTTGGAAAGACAGTCTCACTAAGTTTTGAGAGCCTCACTAAGTAGCTGAGGCTGGCTTTGAGCCTGCAATCCTCCTGTCTCAGCCTCCCAAGTACTGGGATTATAGGCATGCATCACCACGCCCTGCTCAGTTTTAATTTTTATAGTTTAAAAGTACACATCACAAGTTCCCACTACTGTATTGAACTTTGAACTTCTTTTCCTAGATATTCTTACAAGTTTACTTGTCCGAGTAAATTTTAGTTTACCTAGTTTATCAAATTTATCAAGTCTTACCTTTCTACAAATAAAATTCTATTGAGGCTTTAGTTAGAATGCCATTGGATTTATAGATTTTTTTGAGGGAGAAGCAACATCTTTAGAATATTGATTTTTTTTTTTTTTTGCGGTACCGGGGATTGAACGCAGGGGCGTTCTACCTCCGCGCTACGCCCCCGGCCCTATTTTTTATACTTTATTTTGAAACCGGGTCTCACGAAGTTGCAGAGGGCCTCACTAAGGAGAGAGACAGAGAGAGACAGAGTGACAGAGAGACAGAGAGAGAACTGAGGCTGGCCGCGAACCCGGATCCTCTGGTCTCCGCCTCCCAAAGTACTGGGATTACAAGCGTGTGCCACCACGCCCGGCTTGAATATTAGATTTTTTATCCAGAAATATGGCAAATCTCCATTTATTTAGGTGTTCATTATGTCTGTCAAATAGGTTTTATATTTTATCGTAAGAACTAAGAGAGGATGTATCTGATGATATAAATCTAAAAATCAGGCTTGCCAAATGCTTCTCCGCTGATCATCCCTTCTCTCTAAAAGCTTGCAAGGAAACTGTATCATCAAGAATGAGTGCGAATGAAAAGCAAGGTAATTGTATGTATTGGTGGGGTCAATGCTGGGCTGTGAAAGTCAGGTCTGATGTGTGTCTTTAACCCCAGCCTGAAGTAGGACCTTGACTATCTTAAGCCTGAAAGCAAATTCATTCAACTTTCAGCATGTATTGACTGAGTGCTGTTCTAGGCATTAGAGATATCAAAGCATTGACTCTTAAGTGGGAAGCTGACCTGATGTGTGTGTGTGTGCATGCACACACATGCACACTGTACACTACATATGTTTGTAAGTTTATATATGGAACAAATAGTATGCATATCTCATTTATTAAGTATTTGTTATATTCTACGTACATTACCAAGTACATAACAAATATTATCTACTTTAATCTTCAGAGGTAGAAATTATCTTCCTTCTACAGATGAAGAAACTGAGACTTAGATTAAACAATTTTGCAAAGTTTGTATTAGGAGCAGAAAAGGACTCAAACGTAATCACTCTGGCTTAAATGTTGTACTCTTTCTTCCTCTCATTATGCCTTTAGTTAATAATTTACCTATCCATTATTTAGCAAGCTTTTATTGAATGTCACTACTGTTATGTGTCAGGTATTAGAGATATAAACAATGAGTGAAATAGAGTCTCCTCCTGGGAAATTCTCACATCCGTGAGAGGGATACACAAAGGTTACAGTGTGGTGACTAAGTGCAGTGATATGTACAGGCATGGCTGCCTCAACATGGAGACTCCTGGAATTATATGTGTGTGTGTGTGTGTGTGTGTGTGTGTGTGTGTGTGTGCTGAGTATTAAACACAGGGGCATTCTACCTCAGAGCTACACCTACAGCCTCATTTTGTTCTTTATTTTGAAACAGGGTCTCACTAAGTTACTGAGGGTCTCTCTAAGTTGCTGAGACTGGCCTCGAACCTACCATCCTCCTGTCTCAGCCTCCTAAGTACTGGGATTACAGGAATGCACCACGCACCTGGCTTGAGGGTGAGTTTTTGAAAATGCACAAACTGCTGTGGTGGGGAGGGAGGGAGACGTTTGTCAGGTAGTAAACATGAAAGTGACAGTATTTTAGTTATTTCTGTCATTGAGAAAAAGTAAAACTACTTTCCTTTCAATAAAACAGTGATCTATTTATAATCAATGTAAAGCCTTGTAATTGGTCCGGTAAATATTTATTTAGTGCTTTCTATGTGCCAGAAGCTGTTCTTGGTGCTTGGACCATATTAGTGAAGGAAACAAACATCTTTACCTTTCTGGAACTTACATTCGGATGGAGAAAGAAAGGGACAGAAAATAAACAATGACAAACAAATTAGCTATAGCATGTTATAAGGTGATTAGGACTATTCAAAAAGAAAAATACAACATATCAGGGCACCACTAGTGATGGAGGGGGAGTGTTAGGTGGCTTGAGATTATTAATAGGATGATCACTGGAAAGATGACATTTGACCAAACCCTTACAGCACGTGAGGGGGTTGGCTAAACACTGTCTCTGGGGAGAAAAACCTTCCAAGCCAAGGGGGAGGGGAGTGAGCCATGCCAGAGCCCTGAGCTGGGGACATGACTGTGTGTGGTAGAGGAACGACAATGAGGCCACCGTCATCAGAGTGGATCCAGCAAAGGGAAGAGTAGTTTGAGAGTATCCCAGAATAGTGACAAGGAGCCAGATGGTCTAAAACCTTCTAGACTATTTTAAGGACCTGGGGTTTTATTCTGAGTGAACTGGGGGAGACGATTCAGTGTGACCTGAAATAATACCCAGTAAAAGGCTATTGCACTAATCCAGTCAAGAGGTTGTGGCAGCAGGGGCCTAAGTGATAACACTGCTGGCGATGAGAACTTACCAGATCCTGGATATATTTTGGAGGTGGAGCCAGTAGGATTTCCCAATTAAAAATGGGATGTGAAAGAAAAAGAATAGATAGAGATGACTCCTGGTTTTTGTTCTCAGATACTAGAAGGATAAATTCTATCAACAGATTTGGGGGTAGTCAAAGGTAGAACAAGTTTAGGAAGGGATGTTGAGTTTGAAATATCCATTAGCCACCCCAAAAGAGATACTGAGTGGAGGCTGGTATATATGATTCTGGGGTTCAGGAGAGAGGTTGGGGTTGGAGATGTGTTTGGAGTGAGACTGGATTGGATCATTGAGCAATAACCAGGTTTAAGTTGTGTCTCGGTCAACATTTTCACTGTTATAATCCAAGACAACTGACCACACAGTTTAGAGAAAGGAAGATTTACTTGCTCACAGGTTTTTGGAGATTTAGAGGTTCAGTCCATGTCAGACTGGGAATGTGGAGCTCAGGATATGGCGGCGGGAAGCAGAGAGAGGGAGAGCACAAGGCTTCATTCCCACGTCACAGAGGCTGGAAGCAGAGAGGGAGCCAGGAGAGGAGAGAGCCGTATCTAGTCCCCAAGGACACACCTCCAGGGACCCCTCCTTAGCAACCAAGCCCTGCTTCTAACATTGCTACCTTGTTTTGGTAAGGGCTGGGGGGACATTCCATTACAGTTATGGACAAATCTGCTTGAGTAACTTGAATAGGAGGTGGCCAAAACATTGGAGCTATTTCATTTACCATAAATGCAGGCATAGAATAAAGTTCAGGGGGAAAAAGTGTCACATCATTGACAAAATTCTCTTATAAATCCTCATAAACAGGCCCATTCCTTAGATATGTATTTAAAAGATCATTTGTTTTACTAGATTAAAATATGATATTAATATCTGGTCCTCATATAGTCTAGTTTGTTTCCTTTATTGGGGCAAATTTCCTCTGGTTATACTATTATTATATAGACGGGCGTGGTGGCGCACGCTTGTAATCCTAGTACTTGGGAGGCGGAGACTGGAGGATCCGGGTTCGCAGCCAGCCTCAGCTACTTAGTGAGGCCCTCCACAACTTCGTGAGACCTGGTTTCAAAAATAAAGTATAAAAAATAGGGCCGGGGGTGTAGCTCAGAGGTAGAATGCCCCTGGGTTCAATCCCGATACTGCAAAAAAAATTATTATATAATATTTTAATATAATAAATTTATAGTACAATATTTTGTTATAATACTCAAGACTATGTTCCTCTTTTTATTCAGTTTTATAAATGTGTGCTATTAGTTACAAGGAGGAGGGAAAGAGGTGTTTCAGTCAGTCGGGCTCCAAACTACTTTTTACATATGAACTATCTGAGTAATTTAATAATCATGAAACAAATCATTATTTCAATTTTCCAGTTGACCATCTGAAAACAGTCCTGAATTTCTCCTTAGTCAACTGGTAAAAAGTAGTTTGGAGCCCGAATTATTTACATAATTGTGTATGCATGCATACACTGTACCCTCTTATTATTATTATTTTTGGTACTGGAAATTGAACCCAGAGACATTCTACCTCCAAACTATACCCTCAGCCCTTTTTATGTTTTTGTTTTGAAACAGGGTCTCACTAGGTTGCTGAGAGTCTCACTACACTGCTGAGGCTGTCCTTGAACCTGAGATCATCCTGTCTCAGCCTTCCAAGTACTGGAATTATAGGCCTGAGCCACCATGGCCAACTTTACACTCTACTCTCTTATACCCAAGAATCATCTACTTTTTACTCTGTAAAGTCTGAAATGGTATAGCCGCATCTTCAAAGATAAAATATTTGCAAGTTATTTTTCCCAAGTTTCTCATTTTCTCCAGTATTTCATTAGAAATATATTTTCTGATGATTTGTGAAAACATGTGAGTGAAACAGAGGCTCTTAAAAAATTTCCACGGCACCTACAAATCTGGTTGTGTCCACCTCATCTTTCATGTTAGCGTTGTTTTAAAGTTCACTGTAAATAGTCCAGGATTTATTCGCTATTTTACAACTCCCTGCTTAGACATAACTCAACATTCCTAGACAAGCATTTCGATTTGCCAGTTACTATTCCTCCTCTGAAATATAATTGTAACTTATTGAAGCCGATCTCTGGTGGAAAGAGGGATATGTCTTCCTGCCTCTCTACATTTCCACACAAAACGGGTCCTCTAGGCTCTGTGCCTCAGGAGGAGAGCTTAGGAATGAGGACTTTGCTTTCGCTCCACTTCCCCCAAGCCCTGGATCCTTCTAGTCAGAGCTGAGTGGAATAGCTAATATGATCATTCAGTCATTGACTTTCAGTGCACCACATTATAAGTTTGTGGAATTGCTATCCCGCAAGAGCTAGGAATAGGTTCCACTCCATCTTTTCCACTGCCTGTCTGGTGGAGCAGTAAAAGGGAGCTGGTAGCTGCTAGATGGTCCAGTCCTTACCTGGGTCTATCAGACAGGAGCCTGGAGGTGGAGAAGAGTGGCAGGATGTGGTCAGAAAGGTGGAGCCTCATCCAGACTGTAAATCTCAAGAAACAATCTGAATGGATTATTTTGCCTCCTTGATGGCAAGGGACAGCCCATGAACTACAATATTCTATTGGAACACTAGGCAAGTCATGGAGGGTTTTGACCTCACTTACTCAGTTAAGACTCTGGTCAAAAAAGAAGAGCAAAAAGTAAAAATATCATGAATAAAAGAGTTCTGATTTGCCAGGGATGGTGGCCCATGTCTGTAATCCCAGTACATGGGAGGCTGAGACAGGAGGATCATAGGTTCAAGGATAGCCTCAGCAACAAATGTCCCTGGGTTCAATCTCCAGTACGGGAAAAAAAAGGTTCTAATTTAACAGAATGATGTTACATTTCTTTGATATTGATAAATCATCTAATAGATACTTGATAGATGGTATTACATTCCATCTGAGTAAGTAAAGTAAGATGTCTGGTTGAGTACTGAAGAGAATATGCATTTTTGATTGGTTATCTACTTAGATTTGGTTTATAACTAAATAAATGATAGAATCACTTTTAATGTATTTTTATTTTTTAGAAATGTATTGTTGTTTATTTCATTTCTGCTTATTGAGACCCTACTCATCTAATAATGCCACTTCACAGATTAAAATCCTCAGATCTTATACAATCAAAATAAAACAGCTGAACTTGCAGCACTCGTGGTCCTTTAAGAGGAGAGTCCTGCAGATCTTCCTCACATCCAGCTACAAGAAGGACTTGAAGTCCAGCCTCAGACCCCATCACCTGCCCCGGGAGCAGCATTTTCCACATCCCTCGTCAGACTTTCACGCTCACCTGGCTTTCCTCAGATCTTACCTTTTGCAGACTCCTTTGTCTTTGGCTCTACAATTTGTCATGCTCTCTATTCCTGGCCCTCCTGTTATTTTTAGAGACTCACCTAGACTCCTTCCTCTGGCTAATGAGCCCTGCTTCTCTGTTTGATCTAGAGGATGTGACTGGTGGCTTTCTCTTATTTTAGCATTTCCAGTAATCCTTTCCACAGTGAACTCCACAGTGCCTACCTCATACCTGCCCCTGCCTCCCTTCAAAGGGCCTGGGATCAGATGGGTGGTAAGCATGATATTTAACAAAGGAGTTCTGTAGAAAATATTGCTTTTTATGCATGTGCTATTGGGGCTTGAACCCAGGTGTGTTCTACCACTGAGCTACACCCCCAGCTCTTTTTATTTTTTATTTTGAAACAGGTTCTAAGTTAGTGCGTGCTGTCCTTGAAGCTGTGACTCTCCTGTCTCAGCCTCCCAAGTATTGGGAATTATAGGTGCACACCATTGCACCCTGCTTTTTGGAAAATCTCAATGGGTGGTGCCATTGCCCTATGCATTATATAAGAGGACCTAACAAAGGGAATGGACATGAGGGTCCTTTGTCCTGGCCATCTGGTGACCTCTGTCCAGGCTCCAGAGATAGAGATACACAGAACAAACTTCTGCTCAGTAGCCTCATTTACTAATGTCCCTGCTGAGCACCTCTCTGATGTTAGCAACTT